>ML435472.1:0-48362 GCA_005239525.1 Nicotiana knightiana
TGATAATGGCCCACAATTCATAGGCTCGCAAATCACAGAATTCTTCGAAAGTTGGAAAATTAAACGGATCACTTCAACACAATACCATTCTGTGGCTAACGGTCAGGCTGAGTCAACGAATAAAGTCATCATCAACAATCTAAAGAAGCAGTTACCTAGAGCCAAAGGAAAGTGGACTGATGAGTTACCAGCGGTACTATGTGCATACAGTACAACTTCAAAAAAAGCCACCAGAGAAACTTCATTCGCGCTTGTCTATGGCTCAGAAACCTTATTACCTATAGAGATTGGCGAACAAGCTTAAGGCTTACAATAGCCAAAGAGGAAGCAAACAACGACGAATTGAGGACCAATCTGGACCTGCTCTAACTATGGAGAGAAGCAGCACTGATACGGATGACAGCTCAAAAAAAATCATAGAGCGTTATTACAATTGTAAAGCTCATCTCAGGTACTTCAAGATTGGGGACTTCGTCCTCAAAAAGGTCTTTCAATCAACGAAAGAAGCAGGCGCATGAAAGCTAAATCCAAACTGGGAAGGACCCTACAAAATCTTAGGCAAAGCTGGGAAGGGCGCCTACGAGTTGGAAGCTATGGACGACAAAATCCTACCAACAAGTTGGAATGCTATTCACTTGAAGAAGTACTACTTTTAAGGAAAAGAAGTACCCCGGTCAGGTATCACACGTTCAATTTTATTTTGAACATTTGAAATATTACTAACCTTTTTAGATGATAGGCATAAAGCTAACCCATCACCAGATGATGATATTAGACCTGCAAAGATGCGAGGAAATAACTAAATTCCCGGTCTAGGGTTACACTTTCTGATGGACGTTTTAAAGGGTTAAGCAGTCATCATCTAAAAATTATATACCTTCGAGTCCCGTATGTTTTTCCTTTTCAGGAAAAGGACCACGAGGAAGGAATAGTCAAGTGCTCGAGATTTCATTCTTCAAAGCTCAAACAATTGGGGGACTATACAGTATGGAAGGCAAAGACGAAGCAAAAAATACTATCAAAAAGTGAAAGCTCGAGCCTGAAGGTCCATCTATCCAACAAGCCAAGTGATACGAGCAAAATCGAAAGAGCCAAAGACTAGAACACAAAGCCTAATCCAAAAAGCCTTCGAACATGTTCAGGTTAAAAGGCAAAATGTTAGCTACGAGGAAGAAATGCACATGTTTGTACTTATTCAAAATATTTATGGATAAAAGATCATCATCATTGTACTCATTTGAAACTATTATAACTAAAATAAGTTAAAAAATATTTGTACTCATATAGAAAATTGTTATCAAATAAAACAGTTACAGATGAAAGATCAAAATCCTTGTACTTGTTCAAAAAACTGTAAAACAGTTACGGATGTAAGAGCATTTCCCTGGTGCTTACTGAAAATTGTTGTCAACATAAACAGTTACAAACAGAAAACAGTTGCTCTCTTGTATTAACTCAAAAAAATTGTTACATACAGAAAACAATTACGAAATACAAGTGTATATCAAATTTGTTAAAAGAAAACAGTTTCAACATGAGCTTTAGACGATAATCAAACACATGTAAAAATGTTGTGAAAGTCCAAACAAAAAAAAACTTTCCTCAAAAACATTCTTAAACACGTGAAAAAATTCCTATCACTCTATTGTATTATTACACCTTTATGAAGTTGAGACGCTTTCTTCATTAAGTGTCGATCAGAAAGGGCCCTCTTTCACAAATTATGCCTACTACAAAAAGGCACACATTTTATATGACACCGTGCCTATTACGAAAAGGTGCGAGTAATCTAAAGCATTCTATATGCAAAACTCAGAGGTAAAACTAAAACTTCGAAAAATAAAGCATGCAAAAGACTTAAAGAGTAGAACAGAAACTCAACGGAAAACAAAAGTCATACTTGTATTAATATATTAAAACGGCTAAGTAAAAACTAAGTATTAACTTAAACTTAGACGTATAGATTTTTTATATATACATTGAGGTGCCCCTAAGTTGTTATTTGGGGACTTTAGAAAGATCCAACACCCACGATGGGACTGGGGGTAACCACCAATAGAGACAAAGATAAAAAAAAAGGGGTGAATCAACATCTTAGTCTTCTTGAGGAGGGGGATTGACTTCTTCATCATCAGAAGAAGTAAGAGCAGCTTGGGACGAAGAGGCTTGGACAACAAGAGTCTCACCCTCAGGTAGGGAAAAATCCAAACCTTGTTGAGCCTTTTCCATGGCTTCCTTGATCTTAACAATTTCAGCGTTAAGGTCGAAATCTCCCCGATTCATTTCCGTCAATGTATCGAGGCTAGAATTAATGTACGCCCAACTAACATCGACAGCTGCCGCATCTTCAAGACTTTCATAATCTCTCTCCCATAGCTGAAGCTCAACTCTTAACCCACTTCTCAACTTCAGCAGATTCATGGGTAGCCATCAAAAGAACAATTGACTCCTCCAAAGATTGGGTTTTGTCTAAAGCAATGCGAAGATCCTCCTGAGTCCGAGTAAGTGACCACACAAGATCGCCTGAGTATTCCTCCTTCGGCTCTAGTAAGGCTTTCAAGATCCTAACTTTTTCCGAGGCACGGGATAATTAATCAACAAACGAAGACTCAAGAATTCTCTTGTCTTTGTCCGCTTGATTAGAAGAATCCTTCTCTACATCCAACTCCGCATCCACAACTCTCATCTGCCACTCCAAGGTATTCTTTTCTTCTTCTAAGGCTTCCATGTCGAGCCTCAGGCTTTCATATTGCCCCTTCCAATTCCCTGCTTCAGCATGCCACTCCTTTAGCTCTTGCTCCATGTTAGAAATCCTCTTCTTGAGTTCTGTGCCTATGAGATTGATCTACAAAAAACAAAATCAATTAGGTACTGTAATTACATGCATAAGTGTCACAACCCAAAATCAAACACGG
Organism: Nicotiana knightiana; assembly: GCA_005239525.1. Taxonomy (NCBI): domain Eukaryota; kingdom Viridiplantae; phylum Streptophyta; class Magnoliopsida; order Solanales; family Solanaceae; genus Nicotiana; species Nicotiana knightiana. Next base: position 2,916 of record ML435472.1, read on the forward strand.
GTTGTGATGGTGCCCAACACCGGAGTCAGGCAAGCCAACAATTGTTTACTAGTGGGATTATCCTTATTTAATATACCAACCCCACATATTCCAAAAGTTTTAAACTTAGATCATTTAAATAAAAGCGGAAACATTAATCAACTTAAGTAAATACAACCACTATGTGTGTGCCAGGAACTAGTGTCACAAGTCGACAGGCGAACTAGTAGAATATACAAAAGATGATACAAATTGTACTGCTCTATGAGAGTAGACAAAAATAAAAAAAATATAACTCCACAACACTGTTGAGAATCGTCAAGGGATGCAGCACATCGTGGAGTCAGGTCCAGAATATATGTCAAGCTTCGGTCAGATAACCAGAAGCACCAGCCTCAGAACCTGTACAATTTAGTACAGAAGTGCACCATGAGTACATAAATATATATGTACCCAGTGAGTATCCTGCCTAACCTCGATGAGGTAGTGACGGGAGGTCGACATGACACCCACAAAAGTCCCACAATATAATTTAACAGAATGTAATGGATACAGTAGGCATGTAAAGACAATGAAGCAACAAGTATATATGTAAGGTACTGAAATCCAGGAAGAATACTGGGAATAAATAAAACAATTTCCACTTCACTTTTTCCCCAAATATCTATCAGATCAATATCCATGAATTTATTAACAAATAAATCATACGCATGCAGGGTAAGGACAAATGGCCGGAGTAATAAGATAGTCATGCCCGTGCACTGCCGATGATCGAACGGCCCGTACCAAAAATTCACCTCTCGACAAAGTACTAACATCTATGCACTGCCGAGATTGAACGACCCGTACCAAAAGTGCATCTCTCAACCTCTCTATGCACTGTCGAGGATTGAACGGCCCGTACAAAAATTGCATCTCTCAATCCCTCTCTATGCACTGCTGAGGATCGAACGGCCCGTACCAAAAGTGCATCTCTCAATCCGCCGTGGCATACGGCCCGTTCCCATAAGAGTGGGGGAAATCACACTCCGCTCGCGGAATGTAAATTGCGAAGCGGTCACATGCACATACATTATTCCTTCTAAAAGAGAATACTTTTCCGTGAACAATGTCTTACAAGTTTTTCTCAAATTTCAAAACTTCGGGGACATAACAACATGTAACGTTAATTCATTACGCATATAGTTCATATCAAGTAAAACACAAGTAAAACACAAGGCATAATGTGGGCCTAACTACCCGGACATAATAGCAATAGTCGCTACGTATGGACTCTCGTCACTTTGTACGTACGTAGCCCCTACTAATTATCACATATAGCATTTAAATCACCTAGGGAGACAATTCCCCCTTAAAGGTTAGAAAGGAGACTCACCTCGTGTCGAATGTACCCCACTGGACGAAGGATGCGCCCGAACTCCTAACTCTACACCCGAGGACTCGCAACTAGCCAAATATGGTACAATGATATCAATGCATGCTCAAAGTAGGGAAATTATCCTATTTATTCAATAATTTAACATTCTTGAAAAATTCCCAGAATCCAACCCCGGGTCCACACGCTCGAATTCCGAAAACTCACGGACGAATCGCTCACCCGAAGCCCAAAGATCGTTAATATATGATTTCTACTTTAATTTATGGCAATAAATGGGTAATTCACCAATTTCTCAAGAACCCTAAATTACTACCCAATTCTTGACTTTTCAATGATTTAGTAGGTAATTTAGCTAGAAGATCATGAAATAAACTAGTGTTGAAGTGGAATTAACTTACCATGACAGTAGATAGGTTGTGGTGTGCTCTTCCCAAGCTCACAAGACTCTAATGGTTGAGGAAAATGAATGAATGGGGTGAAATCCCGAGTTTCAAAGAATATATACTGCCTGGCCTAAAGGGATTCTGCACCTGCGGCTCGGGGAATGCACCTGCGGAACTGGACGGGAAGGGCTGGGTTCTCACCTGCGGAAAGATGGACGCACCAGCTGTTCCGCTCCTGCTGACTTTTGTCCGCACCTGCGCCAAAGGGGGACCTCACCTGGGGTCGCACCTACGTTACTTGGGACTGCAGGAGTGGTCCCACACATGCGACTGGGCAATCGCACCTGCCGTCACACCAGATCAGGTGCACCAGCAGCTATTGTAGCTGGTTTTTAGCCTTGTTGGGTACCCGGGGGGGCCCTGGGCCCACCCGAGCCCGTATCCAAATATAACAACAAGTCCCATATCACAATACGGACTCGCTCGAGCCTTCGGAACACGCAAAACAATGCTAAAACTTAAAATCACACCTCAAAACCCCAAGAACCAAACTTAGGAACTTTTAGTTTTCTAAACTTCACTAACAACGCGCCGAACCGACCTATACTACTCGGAATGACACCAAATTTTGCAGGCAAGTCATAAATAACATAACAGAACTATTCCCGATTTCGGAAATTCCGTTCAGACTTCGACAACACAAAAACACGTCCAAACGCACAATAGGAACTTAAGGAACTTCTTATTTCAATATTGGGCGCCGAAATGCTCCTGGGTCATCAGAAACCCATTCCGAGCATACACCCAAGTCCAAAATCATCACACAAAGCTACCGGAACCGACGAAACTCAATTCCGAGGTTGTTTTCCCATAATGTTCACCGAGGTCAAACTTGGACTTAAAGGCCAACTTTAAGGAACCATTTGTTCCTATGGCACTCTAAACACCTCCGAATCACCGACCACCAGTCCCTGCAAGTCATAAATCAAAAAAACATTCTATGGGAAGTTTCATTTAGGGGAACGGGGTCCGATAACATAAAACGAGCGGTCGGGTCATTACATTCTCCACCTCTAAAACAAACATTCATCCTCGAACGGGTCTAGAATCATACCTGAAGTGCTGAATACCTGTGGATATCTGCTATGCATGCCCTCCTCAGACTCCCACGTCGCCCCCTCAACTGGATGGCCCTTCCACTGGACCTTTATGGCAGAAACTCTCTTGGACCTCAACTGGCAGTCCTGTCTATCAATAATAGCAACTGGCTCCTTCTCGTAGGCCAACCTCTCATCCAACCGAATAGTGATGAAATCAACCACGTGAGATTAGTCGGCGTGGTACCTCCGGAGCATGGACACATGAAAAATTGGATGAACTCCTGATAAACGGGGAGGAAAGGCCAGCTCATAAGAAACCTCCGCAATTCGCCTCAACAGCTCGAATGGACCTATAAACCTCGGGCTCAGCTTTCCCTTCTTCCCAAACCTCATAATACCCTTCATAGGCGAGACTTTCAACATGACCCTATCTCCCTCCATAAAAGCTACCTCACGCGCCCTCTGATCCGTGTAACTCTTTTGTATGGACTGCACTGTACAGAGCCTCTCCTGAATCAACTTCGCTTTCTCCAAGGCATCCCTCACCAGGTCGGTGCCATATAACTTAACCTCGCCAGGCTCAAACCACCCGATAGGAGAACGACATCGCCGACCATACAAATCCTCAAATGGTGCCATCTCAATGCTGGACTGATAACTATTATTGTAAGCAAACTCGGTCAAAGGCAAGAACTCGTCCTACTGACCTCCAAAGTCAATCACACATGCCCTGAGCATGTCCTCCAATATATGAAATGTACGCTCCGACTGACCATCATTCTAAGGGTGAAATGTTGTGCTGAGGTCTATCTGGGTGCCCATCTCACTATGCAATGCTCTCCAGAAGTGCGAGGTGAACTGGGGACCTCGATCTGACATAATGGACACTGGAACACCATGCAACTGGACTATCTCCCGAACGTTGATCTAGGCCAACCTCTCAGAAGTATATGTAGTAGCTACTGTAATGAAATGCACCGATTTGGTCAATCTATCCACAATGACCCAGACCGCGTCCACCTTATGCAAAGTCCGAGGCAACCTAACCACGAAGTCCATAGCGATGCGCTCCCATTTCCACTCAGGAATGGGCATCTTCTGAAGTAGGCCTCCTAGCCTCTGGTGCTCATACTTCACCTGCTGGAAATTAAGACACCTAGTCACATACTCCACCATGTCCTTCATCCGCCGCCACCATAAATGCTACTTCAAGTCACGATACATCTTCGTAGAACCAGGATGAATAGAATACCAATAACTCTGTGCCTCCTCTCGAATCCTCTCCCTCAGGCCATCAACATTAGGAACATATAAGTGGCCCTGAAGTCTCATAACACCATCCTCGCCAATAGTAGCCTCCTTGGCCCTACCCTGAACCACTGTCTCCCGAAGCTCCGCTAAGCACGAATCATAGAACTGTCGGGCCTTAATCTCCCCTAATAACGAAGACTGAGCAACCACATCTGCTAAGACTCGTCGAGGCTCTGAAAGGTCTAACCTCACTAGGTGATTGGCCAAGGACTGAATGTCCAAGGCTAGAGGTCTCTCCTCTGCTGCAATATAAGCCAAGCTACCCATACTCTCTGCCTTCCTGCTCAAAGCATCTGCTACCAAATTTGCTTTGTCCGGGTGATAAAGAATGGTGATATCATAATATTTCAACAACTCAAGCCATCTGCGCTGCTTCAAATTAATATCCTTCTGTTTGAACAAGTGATGCAAGCTATGGTGGTCTGTATAAACCTCATAGGACACTCCATACAAGTAGTGCCTCCAAATCTTAAGATCGTGAACAATCGCCGCCAACTCCAAATCGTGCATAGAGTAATTCTTCTCATGAACCTTCAGCTGGCGTGAAGCATAAGCAATAACTCTCCCCTTCTGCATCAATACACATCCCAAGCCAACGTGTGAAGCGTCGCAATATACTGTGTACATCCTAGAACCGGAAGGCAATACTAGAACTAGTGTTGAGGTCAATGTTGTCTTGAGCTTCTGCGTGCTCGCCTCACACTCGTCGGACCACCGAAACGGGGCATTCTTCTGAGTCAATCTAGTCAATGGAGTTGCAATAGAAGAGAAACCCTCCACAAATCGGGATAATAGCCTGCTAGGCCTAAAAAGCTCCTGATCTCTGTAGCTGAAGTAGGACGCGACCAACTCTGAACTGCCTCGATCTTCTGAGGATCAACCTTGATACCCTCTCCGGATACCACATGCCCCAAAAATTCCACGGAATCCAACCAAAACTCACACTTGGAGAACTTAGCATATAGCTCTTATTCTCGCAAATTCTGGAGCACAACTCTCAAATGCTACTTGTGCTCCCCCAGGATATGTGAGTAAATCAAAATGTCATAAATGAAGACAATGACAAAGGAATCAATATACGTCCTTAACACCCTATTCATCAGGTCGATGAATGCTGCTGGGGCATTGGTCAAGCCAAAGGACATCACCAGGAACTCATAATGGCCATATCTCGTATGAAAAGAAGTCTTCAGAACATCTGAAGCCCGAATCCTCAACTGATGATACCCCGATCGCAAATCAATCTTAGAAAACACACAAGCACCCTACAACTGGTCAAACAAATCATCGATGCGCGGCAAGGGATACTTGTTCTTAATTGTAACCTTGTTCAACTGGCGGTAATCAATACACATCCACATAGACCCATCATTCTTCTTCACAAATAAAACTTGAGCACCCCACGGCGATACACTCGGTCTGATGAACCCCTTAGATAACAACTCCTCAAGCTGCTCCTTCAACTCTTTCAACTCTTTCGCAGCCATACGGTACGGAGGAATGGATATAGGCTGGGTGTCTGGAGCTAAATCAATGCAGAAATCAATATCATGGTCCGGAGGCATGCCCGGAAGATCCGAAGGAAATACATCCGCAAACTCTCAAACCACTGGAACTGAATCAATCGTCAGAGACTCGGTGGTGGTGTCCCGCACATAAGCAAGATAGGCTAGACAACTCTTCTCGACCATATGTCGAGCCTTCAAGAATGAAATAACTCGGTTGGCTGTACTAACCGAGGAACCTCTCCACTCCAGCCTAGGCGACTCGGGCTCGACTAAGGTAACTGTCATGGCATGGAAATCAAGCACGACATGATAAGAAGATAGCCAATCCATGCCTAGAATAACCTCATAATCAACTATGTCGAGCAATAAAAGGTCAACTCTGGTCTCGAACCCACAGAAGGTGATCACATAAGACTGATACACCCGGTCTACCACCACAGAATCGCCCACAAGAGTGAACACATATATAGCATATCCCAAGGAGAAAATAGGGGCCAAAACATCTGAATAAGTGGATCCTGGATAAAACAATACCGAAGCCTCTCTACCACATACTGAGATAATACCTGTGATCACGGCGTCTGAGGCCACTACATCTGATCTGGCCAGAATAACATAGAACCTGGCTGGAGCACCTGACAATTGAGCTGCCTGACCTCCCCTTGACTGGCCTCCACCTCTAGGACGACCCTGCCGACTTGTCCTCCACCTCTAGGTGGCTGGACTGCTGGTGCCGGACCCACCGGATGATAGCCCTGTTGTACGGCCTTGCCCCGATAACTGGGACACTGCCTCCTCGTATGACCTGGCTCTCCACACTCCTAACAACTCCCATGTGGCATAGTCTGCTGCCCCGAAGAAGACACCTAAAGGGCCGGAGGGCGATGAGAGCCCTCAGGAATAGCACTGAAATAAGGATCGGATCATCTCGGATGACTGGGATGACCACTATGTGAACTCTGAATGGCTGGAGGACGGTAGGAATGCTCTGGCATGGTGCTGAAATGAGGCCTCGCTAGAACACCTCGGGGAAGTGGTGGAGGTGTTGAATATAAAGGCCTGCTGGGCTGACCACTACTATACTGACACCTGCCCCTAGTTGGGGTGCCTCTGAAATCTCCTGAGAACCTATCCCTCTTGTCCAATTGACCCTGCTCCCCGCTCCTCGACCAATAACCCTTGATCCTGCGAGCAATCTCCACTACGAGCTGATAAGGGGTACCCATCTCCACCTCTTGAGCCATGGTGGATCTAATACCTGGATACAACCCTGCTACAAACCTCTGCTCTCTCTCAGCATCGGTGGGTAATATCATAAGTGCATGGCGTGACAGCTCTGAAAATTTGGCCTCATAATTTGTCACGGACATCTTCCCCTACTCTAACCGCTCAAACACACCCCACAACTCTTCCCTCTCAGATGGTGGAATATAATTGTCCAAGAACATCTGTGTGAACTGCTCCCAAGTGACAGTAGGAGAATCTGCTGGCATGCTGAGAATATAAGACTGCCACCACCTGCGGGCTCTGCCCTCTAACTGGAATGTGGTCAAATCTACTCCATGGGACTCTAGGATCCCCATGTTGTGTAGTCTATCCCTGCACCTATCAATGAAGTCCTGGGCATCCTCCCCTTGCTCACCCCCGAAGACTGGAGGGTGCAATTGAGTCCATATGTCTAACATCTTCTGCTGATTGCCATCCGCAGCTGGTTTAGGCTCCGGTGCTGCTACTACAGGCTGGGCCCCACCTAGGGCAGTATACATGGGGTGTGATGTAATGTTGATGTCGGTCTTGTGGCCTGGGAAGTAAGGGTCTGGGCTCCCCCTCCCACCTGAGAAGTGGCAGGATTTGCTGGAAATAAACCAGCCTGGGACATAGTGTCCATAAATCTCATCATACGACCCATGACTACTTGGAAGCCTGGCGCCGTCATAAAGTCTACTGCTGCAGGATCTGCTTGAGGCATCTCATCCGGCTCCTCTATAATAGGGTCCTTTGATGGTGGGACCGGAATAGCTCGGGGATGCCCTCGTCCCCTACCACGGGCAGGTGCCCTCCCCCGGCCTCTGCCAGCGAGGGTAGCAGCCCTTCCCGGGTCTGGAACATCAGATGCACGCATCCTCACCATCTGTGAGAGAATAGACGAATGAATTTAATAAATCATCGACTGCATGATAGAATAAGAACAAAGAGAGGTTTCCTAAAACCCTATAGCCTCCTGAAGATAAGTACAAACGTCTCCATACCGATCCGCAAGACTCTACTGGGTTTTCCCGTGACTCGTGAGACTTACGTGAACCTAGTTCCTTTGATACCATGTTGTCACGACCCAAAATCCAACACGGGTCGTGATGGCGCCCAACACCGGAGTCAGGCAAGCCAACCGTTGATTACTAGTGGGATTATCCTTATTTAACATACCAACCCCACATATTCCCAGAGTTTTAAACTTAGATCATTTAAATAAAAGCGGAAACATTAATCAACTTAAGTAAATACAGCCACAATGATCATGATCCAATATATACAGTCCCAAAATAAAAGGTCTACTATGTGCGTGCCGGGAACTAGTGTCACAAGTCAATAGGCGAACTAGTAGAATATACAAAAGATGATACAAATTGTACTGTTGTCTCAGAGAAGTTGATAGAAATAAACAAAAGATACCTCCATAGCACTGCTGAGAATCGTCAAGGGATGCAGCTTACCGTGGAGTTAGGTCCAGAATATATGTCAAGCTCCGGTCGGATAACCAGAAGCACCAACCTTAGAACTTGTACAATTTAGTACAGAAGTGCAGCATGAATACATAAATATATATGTACCCAGTGAGTATCCCGCCTAACCTCGAAGAGGTAGTGACGAGAGGTCGACATGACACTCATTAATGTCCAAAAGTATAATTTAACAGAATGTAATGGAAATAGTAGGCATCTAAAGATAGTGAAGCAACAAGTATATATATAAGGTACTAAAATCGAGGAAGAATAGTGGGAATAAATAAAACAATTTCCCACTTCACTTTTTCCCCAAATATCTGTCAGACCAATATCCATGAATTTAGTAACAAATAAATCATACGCATGCAGGGTAAGGACAACCGGCCGGAGTCATAAGATAGTCATGCCCGTGCACTGCTGAGGATTGAACGGCCCGTACCAAAATTACAGCTCTCCACAAAGTACTCGTATCTATGCACTGCCGAGGATCGAACGGCCCGTACCAAAATTGCATCTCTCAAACTCTCTATGCACTGCCGAGGATCGAATGTCCCATACCAAAAGTGCATCTCTCAATCCCTGTCTATGCACTGCCGAGGATCGAACGGCCCGTACCAAAAGTGCATCTCTCAATCCCTGTCTATGCACTGCCGAGGATCGAACGGCCCGTACCAAAAGTGCATCTCTCAATCTGCCGTGGCGTACTGCCCGTTCCCATAAGAGGGGGGAAATCACACTCCACTCGCGGAATGTAAATTGCAAAGCGATCACATGCACATACATTATTCCTTTTTAGAAGAGAATACTTTTCCGTGAACAATTTCTTACATGTTTTTCTCAAATTTCATAACTTCGGGGAGATAAGCAACATGTAATGTTAATTCATTATGCATATAGTTCATATCAAGTAAAACACAAGGCATGAAGAGGGCCTAACTACCCGGACATAATAGCAATAGTCGCTACGTACGGACTCTCGTAACTTTGTACTTACGTAGCCCCCACAAATTATCACATATAGCATTTAAATCACCTACGGGGACAATTCCCCCTTACAAGGTTAGAAAGGAGACTCGCCTCATGTCGAATCTACCCCTCCGGACCAAGAATGCGCCTGAACTCCGAACTCTACACCCGAGGACTCGCAACTAGCCAAATATGGTACAATGATATCAATGCATGCTCAAAGTAGGGAAATTATCCTATTTATTCAATAATTTAACATTCTTGAAGAATTCCCAAAATCCAACCCCGGGCCCGCACACTCGAATTCTGAAAACTCATGGAGGAATCGCTCACCCGAAGCCTAAAGATCGTTAATATATGATTTCTACTTGAATTTATGGCAATAAATGGGTAATTCACCAATTTCTCAATAACCCTAAATCACTACCCAATTCTTGACTTTTCAATGATTTAGTAGTTAATTTAGCTAGAAGATCATGAATTAAACTAGTGTTGAAGTGGAATTAACTTACCATGACAGTAGATAGGTTGTGGTGTGCTCTCCCCAAGCTCCCAAGACTCTAATGGTTGAGGAAAATGAATGAATGGGGTGAAATCCCAATTTTCAAAGAATATATACTGTCGGGCCTAAAGGGATTCCGCACCTGTGGTTCGGGGACCGCACCATCGAGCTGGGGCTCGCACCTTTGGAACTGGAAAGAAAGGGCTGAGTTCGCACCTGCAGAGGGATGGCCGCACCAGCGGTTCCGCTCCTGCGGACTTTTGTTCGCACCTGCGAGAAAGGGGGACCTCACCTGGGGTTGCACCTGCGATGCTTGGGATTGCAGGAGCGGTCCCACACCTGCGACTGGGCAACCGCACCTGCGATGACACCAGATCAGGTGCACCAGCAGCTATTTTAGCTGGTTTTTAGCCCCGTTGGGTACCCGGGGGACCCCTAGGCCAACCTGAGCCCTCGTCCAAATATACCAACAAGTCCCAAATCATAATACAGACTCCCTCGAGCCTTCGGAACACCCAAAACAATGCTAAAACTCAAAATCACACCTTATAACCCCAAGAACCAAACCTAGGAACTTTATGTTTTCTAGACTTTGTTAACAACGCGCCGAACCGACCTATACTACTCGGAATGACACCAAATTTTGCAGGCAAGTCATAAATGACATAATGGAACTATTCCCGATCTCAAAAATTCCGTACAGACCTCGATAACACAAAACACATCCATAACCACAATAGGAACTTAAGGAACTTCTTATTTCAATATTGGGTGCCGAAACGCTCCTGGGTCATCAGAAACCCATTCCGAGCATACGCCCAAGTCCAAAATCATCACACGAAGTTACCGGAACCGACGAAACTCGTTTCTCAGGTCATTTGCCCAAAATGTTGACCGAGGTCAAACTTGGCCTTAAAGGCCAACCTTAAGGAACCATTTGTTCCTATATTACTCTAAACACCTCCGAATTCCGAACCACCAGTCCCCGCAAGTCATAAATCATAAAAAGTCGCTATAGGAAGCTTCATTTAGGGGAACAGGATCCGATAACGCAAAACGACCGGTCGGGTCGTTATAATAGGAATGAAATACAAAAGAATGAATGTTACCTTCAAGGAGGAATGCACAACCTCATTAACCCATGTAAGAGAACTATGACTATCTTGCTTGGTCTGTTGGGACAATCAATGGCTTCAGCCACACTTCGGGTTGGCCGGATTTCTTAAAAAGGCTCCCATCAACCGGAACATCAATTAGCACTTGCCTCATCTCCCTGCTGGAAGACCCTACTTCTCTAACAGGAGCCACAGAAGCAGGCTGAGATGAAGAAGCCACGGGAAATGAAATTTGTGGAGCTGAGGAAGTATAAGGCACGGCAACTTGAGGAGCTGAGAAAGCCACGAGCAAGGCAGCAGCGGGAGCAGAAATGCCCAAAGGAGCATTGGAAATAGCCGAAACAGATGAAGAGATTTCTCTAAAGGAGGGAGCAAAAACAGACAGAGGCGCCTCATTAACAGCAAGGCCAAAACCTTCGTGGAATATATGATCCACAGAATCACGAGCAAGAAAAGAAGAAGAATCCCCGGGGATAGAAGGTCTGACATCAGGTACGGGAGACACTGCCACGGGTGTAGACTCATCGTCTGAGACCACTCTTCTTCTACGTGACCTGTGCACCATAATGTCCTCCTTTTCTTCTTCTTCTCCTAAGGTATTAGACCCAGCAACTTTCCTCTTGGAAGAAGAGGAACCAATAATAATCTACTGGGCCTGAGCCAAAGACATATTCGGAATGGATACAGCAGACATCCCCCGAGAAAAAAATCCTGTCAAAAGGAAAACGGTTGAACGAACAAAGAAAAAGAGGCTCAATTAAGGAAAAGAAGCATAAAAAAAAGTTTCACTTACCATGAGTCTTCACTTTCCAACCGTACTTCACGGAGAAGTACTTCCAACATCTTTCCTCCAATTGAGCAACCGACGATAGCTTTTCTACCCAATCACGGATACCGGTGACATTCTCAACAGTACCCATGATTGCTGAAAGAGGAAGAAAATAGTTACAGTGTTAATAAAACACTTAAAGCAAAGAGAAGAAAAATAACAGATGTGAGCTAAAATGTACTCACGTGCGCGATTCCACTTCTCAGGGAAGGGAAGATTTCCCTCGCCCACTAAACCAGTAGTGCACACAGCAACGTACCGAAGGTACCAACCTCTATCCTTATCGTCATCAGGGGTTACCAACACTCTTTTTCTCCGAGCAACCAGAGAGAAAACCCCTTGACGAAATAAGGTCGGAGAATAAAGATGAATGAGGTGATTGAAAGAAAAAGGAACCGAGGCTAAAGAAGCTAAACAGCTAAGACACGCGACAACCCGCCACACAAGAGGACCAACTTGTCCGAAGCAAATGTTGAAGAAACGACAAAATTCGATGATAACTGGATCAATAGGAGGTCTAAACCCTAGAGTAAAAGGGTAAGTGTAAACAAAAGAATGCCTCATCTTGTAAGACGTTATTCTTTGATTACTATTCGAAATAACAATGGGACCCAAGAACATTCCCTGCGAACAAGGGGAATCAAACCTTCGGTAATAAGAGTGGGATACTTATCAACACTATCAAGGGATAACGGATTGTCTACAAGAACCTGACTATCCCTAGTGAAGGTAAACTCAGCAGGAATGATTTCATGAAATCGTGGTTCACGTAGGGGTTCGTGATGTTCTCTACCCCTGGATAGAGACCTGGAAACCCTAGCTCTTGGGGAGGGTAAAGACCTAGCAGAAGGTGGGGAGACAATCTGAGAAGAAGAAGATCCTCTCGAAGGAGTAGAGTCTAAATTCCTCAGTCTACCACCCCTCCGACTCCGAGTCGGAGCGGAGGTGGGTGTCAACTTATCAATGTTTATGACTCCATTAGATTTGTTTGAAGAAGACATACCTAAAAAGGCAAATAAAATATTTCTTTACAAATAAAGTTTGAAAGTTAGAAGCTTTTCATGCAAGAAAAGGAAAAGGGGGTATTTATACTCGAAGACAACTGTCAAAAAATGGAAAAAAAGCAATGATGTGAAAACCATAATTGAAGATGTCACTTCGTGACTGATGCAGCCGCAAGAAAGCCCTAAAAGGCACTAAATAATTGCAGAACCAACCCAAGAATGCCACGTGGCATAAGCATTAAATGGAAGTGACAAGCGACGCTTACGTACAGGAAAAGTTACAATGATTCGAGTAAAGCGGCGGCAAAATATTCCCGCCATAAATGAGTATCCACTTACCAAATATTAATTGACAAATATATGGTAAGTGGAGGGACTATCTGTATTTGTAAAAAAAGAGCTTCACACGTGTATAAAATCTTAATGACTCAGTAGTCTACATGGAGAAATGAAGACACGACAGCTGGACGGGACTCTAAGAAGAGGTACGAGGCAAAGAGGCACGGCAAATCACACCCATGGGTTAATTAGCTATGGAAGTCTCAACCTGATTGAGAAGATGAAGAGACACGGTCAAAAGTGTATTTGAATAGAATAAAAGGCAGATTCAGAGATCTTCAAATTAGAGATCCATACGTTACACAACATTCACTCAAGAGTTACGGTTGATTCATTGTAACATTACATTAGAGTCATTATTATTAATTAATGCTCAATCATCAAAAAAGGTAGACGTTATGTTAGGAAATTCCGTATATAAATGAGAAAAATATAACCTGTAAAGGGAGAGAAAAAAAACATTCGAACTACTATTGCAATATATTTACTTTTTGCATCTTAATACTTCCCATTTATAAGTTTCCATACAATTACAATCTTATTCTTTTGTTATCAGAAACCCGTGTTCTTCTTAAAATAGCATTGGGAAAAGAATCCAATTCTTTGGTAAAACACATGGGTGATCTGGTAGTTGATTATCCTTCATTAATTCCATGTGCAGCACTAATCTTTCTTCCAAGATCTCTCAAGGTGTTAGCCGTGTAAATGAGAGAACCCGCTCTAATACCAATTGTTAGTTTGAGTGCCCACATGAATTACTAAAGAATTTGGTTCTTTATCTTGTTCCTTAAGAAGAAAGTAAACAAGCAGTAAAATGAACAGAGTGATTTTCACGTGGAAAATTACCCATCTTAACCACGACCTACCAAGTAGTATTTTCAGCTCCAACTCCACTAGAACAATCCGCCAAAACCCATCTCAACCATGACTTACCAAGTAGTATTTTCATCTCCAACTCCACTAGAACAATGTGCCAAAATGTATCAATTACAATACTGTAATTAAATACTCTCCAGTACTCCTACTACTCTTATTTTATTTACATGTAACTCTAACTTGTAAAACCAAACACTCACTCTCACTCACTAATTGTTTATAACACTTGATTACAACTCAATCCTATTTAAACACGACTTCTGACCTTCTAGGAGTCCTATTCATAGTCAGCTTCCTCTTTGATAAGACTCATACTGTTCCAAGGATTCCACAAGCTTTGGGACTTTTTTCTCTAATTGACTATCCATATCTTCTTGAGAGATGACCCTTATCACTTAATGCAACCGTCTTCCACCAAACTCAGACCTGGTAACTTTAGGATAAAGTTACTGTCTTGTACAAACGTACACGTATCACTCATGAGGAGTTGATCCTTTAACCTGAGAAGCTGGTTCTTCACAATAGTTAAGCAGCTACATTGAGAACCTGGTTCTTTGAGTATTTAGTCATATTTTGTTAATCATCAAATCATCAATACTCAACACTCACAAAATTTGGAAAGAAAAATAAGATTACATTTGATAGCTAGAGCACATAGGGTATGAGTTAGCTTAAAAATATTATTTGATGCGTTTAAAAAAGTAGAACTAATATGTGATATGGGAATTTTATTACCATCACCTATGGATACATCCTCATTTCCTTTGTATGGTTGTTCGTTATGAGGTTCAATTGTGATATGGTGTGTGGCACTAGAATCCATTATCCATGGGTTAGCAGTAATATTAGAACCTGTCATATAATTGGCTTTGGCCTCAAAGTGATTATGTGTCTTAGATTGGCATACATTTGTAGTATGCCCAATCTTGTTGCATTATTGACAACGAATAACACATATTGGGTTATTGTTTGGGGGTTTCCATTGGATGGATGTATTGGAGCGAGTATGATGTCGCCATGGTTAAGAGTTGTTGTTGTAGGAATGGTGGCGATTGTTGCGATTGTTAACATTGTTGTTCAGTTTGTCGTGAGTAGAAACCACTGCAATGATAGGACTATGAGTTTTCTAGCTTCCTCATGTCGGATAAAGAGCTCGTGGTCAAGCAACTTTCATATAATTCTTCACAGGTGACTACGGTGTCACGTGCTCGTATGGCCGCCGATATCTTATGAACTTAGGGCCAAGTCCAATAAGAATCTTGATGATAAGTTCGGAGTTAGTGACCGGGGCACCTGCAGTGAAAGTTCATCAGAGAGGGACCGAATACACTGAAGGTACTTCGTAATAGGAATGGTGTCTATTGTGATTCGTGGAAGTTGATCACGAAGACTGAAGATCCATGTGTGGGACTTGTATTCATAAGCAGTGTGCAAGGAGTCCCAAGCTTGTTTGGATGTGTTGGCAGCAGCAATTGTGGAAGAAATATAGGGTCAACAAATGCCATGAGAACGTTTTGGATAAGTTCATCCTGACGGAACCAAAGTGTATAAGCAGGATTATGGGTTTGATGCCAAAAGTAGTGCTCGGTGTGAGAATCTGGGAAGAACCATCAATGTGAAACTCTTCTCTTAATTTGATTACAATGTGCGTTTCACTTTATTTCCTAATCATGTTCACTTGCTCCAAACCTTTAAATGTGCTATATCATGTCTCTCCCAACCCTTACCCCTTTATTTACTTTATTACAATTCTTTCACATCACACAAACTAACTTCTTCCCTATTTTTATTTCTTTTATGTTTTTACATTTCATTTAATACTACATTTACTGCTTTCATCATGCAAAATACTTGACAACATGTTGTTTTATCTTTTCATAAAGCATGCTCCACATCATATTCTACTCGTGCGTACTTAATACCATAGCAGCACTTGATGAGTGTCTGCGCTCTTCCTGAATCACCCTTTTAAATTTGGAAAGGCTCATTTGTGGTAAAACTAGTCGATCAGCGGTGCAATCGACGGTTATGTGCCTTTCCCTCTCAAGTTGTCCACTTGAGGGTACCGGTCTAGACTCTTCTAGAAACCCCCACTCTAATATTAACTGTGCATGTATCACGTCTAAACCTATTATGGGTTAGAACGCTAACCGCGTGATAACTCTTTAAGGAAAACCTTGTCCAAAGCCCATCGGGATTTCCACAATCCCAACGGGCACAATCATGATATGTGCATTATTTGGAGAAAACGTGCTGATATGCTAATCATTAATCTGTAAATAGTCGAATCTGGAGGGGGAAAGGGCTAACTTTATCTGTTTTGCAGAAACGAGGCACAAGGTCCCAAGGTTCGGCATGGTTCGAAGTATCCCACCTTTGTTGCTAGATTGGTGGGAAAATCTATCGCCAAGCGACAAAACCCATGTGAAAAGAGTACTCGGTAATTTACCTTCTTTGCTAGACATCCATCCAAACAATGTACTGATTGAGGCTACTACTATGTTCTGTGATGAGAAGAGGGATGTTTTCCATTTCGGTGACATAGAAATGACTCCCCATCTAGAGGAAATAGGAGGCTTTGTTGGGCTTACCTGGGACAGCCATGGTCTATTGGTACCGGAAAATTGCACATCTCGAGGTTTTCTAAAAATGATGGGTTTTAGAAGGAATGATGAGTTAGTCTGCCTGAAGAAGTCTTACATACCATTCGACTTCCTTTACAAGCGTTATGGGAATAGCAAGTCTTACTGCCTCTATCATAATGAGTTTGCCATCACTTCTCTGTGTTGGACTCACCGCCGGGTTTTTGTGTTCATTGTCTGTTTTCTGGGGATGCTGGTATTCCCAATACAAGGAGAAAGGATCCACACTCACTTAACTATGGTTACTAAGAACCTAATGGAAGGAATCGAGGGACAGACTTATATTATTGTCTCGATGATCGTAGCGGAGATATACGAAGCCTCTGACCGTTGCAAGAAATGATATAGGCATTTTGATGGTTGAAATCTGTTGCTGCAAATATGGTTGTTGGGACACCTACAAAGGGGAAAATACCGTCAAGAATTTCTGCACCGGCCATGGAATGACCACATAACTTTTCACCATCCGAAAAGAATGACTTTTATCCCAGATAGGTTTGCACAACCAGGAAAAGCTGTGGGCTGGTACAATTCTTTAGCAATTTGACTGACGACAAGATCCATTGGATGTTTGAGTGCTTCCCTACTAGAGAATTCATCATCAAGTCAAGAGATGTTCCTCATCTAATTCTAATCGGATTAAGAGGTATCTATCCTTATGCTCCTAGCATAATGATGAGGCAAGCTGGGAAGAAACAGGTCATACCACGAGTCTCTAAGATGGTTCATTACAAAGCAGACTTCCAGGGTTATTCCATTCCATTCAAGTGTGAGGCACAACACATGTGGCATCTAAAGATCATTGTGGAAAAGGATACCATCGTCTAGATCGGTATCATGTCATCCATGTGTATTTCTACCCATCATGGTTGGCCGATGACATAACATGAGTAGACAAGCCAGGGATGGATTTGAGAAATAGGGTCACAAACGACGCTGGCGAGACGCAAGTCAAGTACAGGAGGTTGCGTAAAAGGGTTTTCGAATCAGAGGCCATGCATTTGGAACAACACAAAGTGGACATGGAAGCAATCAATGAATGGAGAGGAACCACTACCAAATCAACAGAGAGGTTGGAGTATTTAGAGAAGGTTTTGGTAGAGCTTGTGGGGAAGATAAGGAAAAGGGTTGTGTATTGTCAGAATGCATAGGGCAATGAAGAAGGACATCTACCAAGGGTATATCTGCATTTACACGAGCGCGACCTAGTGAATTTGATTGATGGGACCGAGTAAATTAGGAGTGAAATTTACTTGTTTTCTAGAGTCGTTTTAGAATTCGATTGTAATAAGGAAAATGTCACTAGTAACTCTTTATAATTATTGTTGTTTTAGTAGTGATTTGGTCTATTTATCATATTAATGAAATGACGCAATTATCGGCATTGAGTTTCTCCAAATCTATATGTCGCTAGGCCTACCTCGGGCAAATGAGGTCCCCCAAATTAGGATGCGAATTTATAATTTTGCAATACATGTTTAAATACTGCCAATATCCTTTCAAAACTCCCTACTGACTCGTTTACCTTTTTTTCTTTTCTTTGTTTTGATTATTCCCATCCTCTAAGGTTGGTCTGTGCATACTAGCATCATCGACATATCATACCAGATCTAGAGGTCCTCCACCTCCTCCTCCTCCAAGTGACCCTAAGAACAAAGGAAAGGCTAAGATGGACGATATGAGCGGTATCAGGAAAGACAACACAACACATGCAGAGAATGTTGAGACTTCGGACGGTTAGAGTACTCCGACATAGAATGACTTGGTTTTGCGGTTATAACAAAAGCTATTGGATTTACAAGGGGAACTTGAGCAGGTCTGTAACTAGGAAAACCTTTCCCTCACCATGAACGTCCCAAACATCAACCAACAAAATTCCCAAAACCCAGCGCCTCCTCAAAACACACCAAACTAGCATCCGCAAAATCCTCCCGCACCTCATCAATATGCCAGGCCTCCCCAAAATCATAATCCTCCACCAGTACCAACTCCTCCTCAGCACCAACATCATCTAATTCAGTACCCACAAACTACTACCTACCATACTCCTCAAAACACACCTCAACCTACCCCTGATGCACAGAACTCAACCAATGATCACCACTACACCTGAGTCCTCGGAATCCACCAAAGTAACCCCATATATGTAGAAACCTTACCCCATAGTTCACAACAAACCCCATACACACCAGATTCCATTGAGGAGGACTTGCTCATCAATAATACGACAGAGGAACTTAAGAAGCTCACAAGTCGAGTCCAAGGTGTCGAAGGGTGTAAAGGCATTGAGGGTTTGAACTATGAAGATTTGTGTATTCAACCGGACGCAGAACTGCCAGAGGGTTACAAACCTCCCAAGTTTGAATGGTTCAATGGAACAGGTGGCCCAAGGATGCATCTGAGGACATACTTCAATAAGCTCGTAGGGTTGGTATATATGAAAGGATCCACATGAAGTTATTCATGAGGAGCCTCACTGGAGACGCCTTATCTTGGTATATCAGCCAAAATCCAAAGAAGTAGATTAACTGGGTAAGCATGGTGTCAGATTTCGTGCATCGATTCAGATTCAATACAGAGAATGCACCAGATGTCCTCTATATCCAGAATCTCAAGAAGAAGCCAACAGAAACTTTCCGCAAGTATGCTACTCGGTGGAGATGAGAAGTTGCGAAAGTAAGGCCAACATTGGAAGAAGAACAAATGAACAAATTCTTTGTCCAGGCCCAGGATCCGCAATACTATGAGAGGTTAATGGTTATTAAAAATCATATATTCTCCGACATCATCATATTGGGAGAAAGAATAGAAGAAGGAATTAAAAGCGGGATGGTAACCAATTTCGAAGCATTATATGCTACCAATAAGGCCTTACAGTCAGGAGGCATATCCAAGAAGAAGGAAGTAGGTCCGAAATCTCCTCTCACATACCAAACAACTCCCACCCACATATCATCCTTCACCTCCCATATATCCACAACCCCCCACCGCTTACCATACTTTCAATACCCAGCCAACATATTACCATTCACCACCAGCCCGGCAAAACTATCAAAAACCCAGACAAAATTTCGACCGCAGACCGCCCAGACAATATACCCCTATTGCTGAACTCATCGACCAGTTATATGAGAGACTAAAGGTTGCCGGTTATGTCACTCACATTCCTGTTGTCTCCATGGAAAATTCCTCTCAATGGGTCAATCCAAAAAAAATATGTGCCGACCACTCTTGCATGAAAGGTCACACTATTGATGAATATCGCACTCTGAAGGAAAATATCCAGACGCTAATTGATACCAAGGTTATACAAGCAAAAGAGTTTGCACCTAATGTCCGTAACAATCCCCTCCCGGATCACAGGGGCAAGGGGGTAAAAGTGATAGAAATTTATGAAGAATGTGAACCGGAAGGATCAATTGGGATCATTCTAGAAGGGGACGATCCTAAGAAACCTAGAGTCACTCGTATTCCTATTATGGTACATATACAGCCACCGATCGAAGTTGAGGTAGCCGCATCGACTCTGTTCGAGGTTTAAGTAACAACACCTTCAGTTGCGCCTGCTCCGTTTGAAGTAGAAGTGACTGCACCATTCACTGTAACGGTAGCGCCTACACCATCCTTTAATTCCAATGTTTTACTTTGGGACTACACCGCATAAGCGAGAAGGAAAGGAAAAGGGAAAATGGAATAAACTAGTGCAGCGCAGGGGATGACCAAAACTGGTAGGGTTTACACATCTGAGCACCTAGGGGGAACAAGTAAAGAAGCCGCTTCCAAACAGCCTATCATTGAAACCGGCCCAGATGATCTTTGGAGAAAGGTGCAACCGAGAGAGTACTCTGTAGTGGACCATCTGAACAAAACCCCTCTCAGATATCTATTCTATTATTACTGCAGAATTCAGAAGCACATCGGAATGTATTGAACGAGGCCTATGTGCCCAACAACATTACCAGTGGTGAAATGGCTAACATGGTAGGACAAGTATTGGAAAGCCATAAGATCACCTTCCATGAAGACGAACTGCCACCGGAAGGATTGAGCCACAACAGAGCACTGCATATCACGGTACACTGTGATGACAAATTCATTTCCAGGGTTCCGATAGATGGAGGTTCATGTCTCAACATCTGTCCATTGACGAATTTGAAGAGATTGGGTAAAGATTTACATGACATACGAGCAGGAACTATGAATGTAAAATCGTTTGATGGATCTCAAAGTGCCACGATTGGAGAAACCAATCTTTGCTTACAGATGGACCCAACTTGGTTTGATGTTGAATTCCAAGTACTCGACATATCCGCCTCACATAATTTACTATTGGGACGACCTTGGATACATGATGCTGGGGCTGTAACATCTACTCTGCATCAGGCTGTGAAGTTCGAATGGAACCATCAGGAGGTGATCATTCATGGAGACGGGAGTAATCATATTTACACCAATCAGATTGTTTCGTCTTTGGAAAATAGAAGGAAGTTGGGCGGAGAGACATACCATCGCATTGAGCGTTTTAATGCAATTGAGAAGGACAAGTGGTCAAGTAGCAAAATAGAGAGTATATTGGCATGGGCAGGATATGAACCTGGTAAAGGGCTCAGAAAGAATATCTAGGGTATTGCCAAACCAATACAGTTAAAACATCACGGCACAACCTTTGGAAGCACGGTATTCTCTGCTGGAATGCACTTGTTGTGCTCTGACATGGATAGCCCAGAAACTGAGGCACTACTTCTGTGCCTATACCACATATCTCATATCAAGGAGGGATCCTTTGAAGTACATCTTCCAGAAGCCCATGCCTACAGGGAAGCTAGAAAAATGGCATATATTGTTGAGTGAGTTTGACATAATTTATGTGACTCAGAAAGCGGTTAAGGGACATGCATTAGCAGATCATCTTGTGGAAAATCCTGTAGGAGGATAATGCGAATCACTAAAAACATATTTTCCTAACAAAGAAGTGTCATTCGTAGGAGAAGATATCGCCAAAACCTACGACGGGTGGAGAATGTTTTTCGATGGGGCTGAAAATTTTAAAGGAGTAGGTATTGGAGCCATTTTGGTTTTAGAAACCGGTCAACATTATTCGGTGTCCGCAAAAATCAGATTTTTGTGCACCAATAATATGGCGGAATATGAGGCTTGCATATTGGGGCTCAATTTGGATGTTGATATGAATATCCAAGAATTGCTAGTAATTGGTGATTCATATCTACTGGTAACATCAGTTGCAAGGAGAATGGGCTACAAAAAACACCAAGATATTACCATATCTATATCATGTACAAGAGATGATGAAGAGGTTCACGAAGATAGAGTTCAGACATGTCCCAAGAATCTAGAATGAGTTTGCAGATGCATTGACCAGTTTGTCTTCCATGATACAGCATCCAGACAAGAATTTTATCGACCCCATTCCGGTAAGTATCCATAATCTGCTAGCTTACTGTGCTCATGTTGAAGAAGAAACATATAGGAATCCATGTTTCCATGATATCAAAGAGTACTTGGCAAAAGGAGAGTACTCGGAGCATGCAAATCATACTCAGAAACATACACTCTAGAGATTATGCAACAATTTCTTCCAAAGTGGAGGAGTTCTGTATAGAAGGACTCCAAACCTAGGGCTATTACGGTGTGTTGACGCCAAGGAAGCTTACAAACTACTTGAAGATATACATGATGGAACTTGCGGACCACATATGGATGGTTTCGTTTTAGCCAAGAAGATACTTAGAGAAGGATATTTTTGGATGACTATGGAAACAGACTGCATTGGTATGTCCAAAAATGTCAGTAGTGCCAAAACACGCAGATATGATACGGGTGCCTCCAAATGAACTTATTGCAACAAGTGTGCCTAGCACTTTTGCTGTCTGGGGAATGGATGTCATTGGACCAATCGAGCCCACCTCTTCAAACGGGCACAGGTTCATCCTAGTGGCCATAGACCACTTCACAAAATTTGTTGAAGCTGCATCTTACAAAGATGTAACCAAGAAAGTCGTCGTAGATTTTGTCCGAGATCGTATTGCTTACAGATTCGGGGTGCCGGAGTCCATCATCACTGATAACGCCCCGAATCTCAACAATGACCTAATGAAATCTATGTGTGAGACCTTCAAAATCAAGCGCAAGAATTCCACTGCATATCGGCTGCAAATAAATGGAGCCATGGAGGCCGACAACAAGAATATCAAAAAGATACTGAGGAAGATAGAAGAAAATACAAGCAATGGGACGAGAAAGTTACCATTTGACTTATTAGGATATCGTACAACAGTCCACACATCAACCGGGGCAACTCCTTATCTGCTGGTCTACGGTACTGATGCCGTCATTCCTGCCGAGGTAGAAATTCCCTCCTTGAGAATTATACAAGAAGCTGAACTCAGTGATGTAGAGTGGGTAAGGAGCCGCTATGAACAATTAGCTCTCATTGACGGGAAAAGAATGAACGTAGTGTGTCATGGTCAACTTTATCAAAATAGAATGTCCAGAGCTTTCAACAAAAGGGTCAAACCTAGACAGTTCGCACCGGGGCAGCTGGTGCTGAAACGAATCTTTCCACATTAGGATGAAGCCAAAGGAAATTCTCACCCAACCGGCAAGGATCCTACATGGTTCACAGAGTACTGACGATAGAAGCACTCATACTCGCAGAAATAGATGGAGATATTTGGCCAAAGCCTATCAATTCATACGCAGTCAAAAGATATTATTTTTAAACTGTTTAAATTCTTCATTTGAGGTAACTGAACTACGCTTAACTTGATTCCCATTTAAGAGGGGATACGTAGGCATCCCTGTGGGTTCGGTCACAATTCAATAAAATTTTAATTTTCCCTACAATAAAAAACTGGGGCATAATTTTGAGGAGGACCCTCAAAATTCTGGAACAAGTCTAGCCAACGTCCTCGTATGCAGAACAGTCAGAAAGTCATCTAAATAACTGGGGCAGAATTTTGAGGAGGACCCTCAAAATTCTATTGTAAGGAATTAGCAATATCTCTAAAAGGGTCACCGTTATTGGCTCATCTAATTTATTTGATATTGCATATTACTGCATTTAAATAACTATGCACGCATATTTTTCGAAAACTTTATTCTATGAAATAGTCGGCTTCTACCCACGATAACTCGAGCAAAATTTCAATGCAGAGCAAAGCAAAGCAAGCATGAGGAGGCCCGAACCAACCTTCCCCATAAAACTCATAATTTTCCTTTGGATGCAGGAACAAAGAATAGCCACAAATACGTGCATACCTCAGAATCATTGTCTTCACAACGATAAGGTTGTCAAGCACAAACATATCTCCAGCTAAGAAATACTCTGCTACTACTTATTACTTGTACATTGCATGAGACTAAGCCCTGTCTCCTATCTTGCATGAGGCTAAGCTCTACCTCCTCAACCGCATAAAGACTAAGCCCTGTCTCCATCTTTGCATGAGGCTAAGCCATGCCTCCTTAATTGCATAAGGCTAAGCCCTACCTCCTCAGTTGCATAAGGCAAAGCTCTGCCTTTCCTTTGCGTGAGACTAATCATTGTCTCCATCTTGCATGAGGCTAAGCCCTGCCTCCTCAATTTCATAAGGCTAAGCTTTGACTTTCCCTTGCATGAGACTAAGCATTGTCTCCATCTTGCGTGAGGCTAAGCCCTGCCTCCTTAATTGCATAAGTGTAAGCTCTTCCTTTCCCTTGCATGAGACTAAGCATTGTCTCCATCTTAAAAGCCATGCCTCCTTAATTGCATAAGGCTAAGATCTACCTTCCCCTTGCATGAGACTAAGCACTGTCTCCATTTTGCATGAGGCTACGCTCTGCCTCCTTAATTGCATAAGGCTAAGCTCTGCCTTCCATTGCATGAGATTAAGTCCTGCCTCCATATTGTACGAGGCTAAACCCTGCCTCCTTAATTTCATAAGGCTAAGCGTTCCACATGAGACTAAGCATTGTCTCCATTTTTGCGCGAGAGTAAGCATTGTCTCTCCTTGAATAACCACAAATGCTATGCTATTTGAAACCATGCACTATTCTCTACCTCGGGGCTATGCTCTGCCCCCGATTTTACATGAGACTAAGCTCTGTCTTGTTTTATTTCAAGCATCATGTCTTTTCATATCATGGGCTGAAACATCGCCATTTTGTCCAAACGTGTCATAGTCTGAAGGCATCATTCTTATAGCTGGAACACACCATGCCATGTCCTGAGGATCTCTTAATATTTTACATCATTATTCGAAGGCGTCATAGTTCAGAGGCACAATTTTCATGGCCCGAGAACATCATTTCATGACCTGCGAATCCCCTATCTCACGATTCATGGCCCAGGACGTCATGGTCGGAGGACATCATCCTTACCATCCAAAGATGATCTCCGTGATCCAAAGGGAACTTGCATCATGTTTAAATTCTTGCAATAATCAATATATACATTTTCCATACATCGTGTTTTGAGTTTACAAGTGATCAAGGAAGTAATCGTTCTCCTAACTGGAGCAATCTTTTCTCCGATTTCCATTCAACGTCATGTCCTGCAATTATTTCAAACGTAACCAACCATCGTCCGTTACCCATTTCCATGTGATAACCATTCAAATATCCATAACCATTCCCAGATACATCCATTTACAATCCCGATATCGCCTTGTCCAGAAAATCTTGTTTGTTCCTACAACAACTTCATCGGTTTATTCCAATGTTGGATCCAGAACTACACATGGTCTAATTCCTGTAAAATCAGGGATATGTAGGAAACTCATAAACCAGGGTTCGGCCTATATTTTTCAAAATTACCCCATTCGATCAAAATCGGTCATTATTTCTTTATCCGACAACTCTTTCATCCTTCCCGTGTAAAGAGGGCTAGCTGTTGATACCCAAATTTTTCCTCATTTTCAAATATATATATACACACACACACACACACACACACACACACTCTTTCAAAATAGTGCATATACATCTAAGCACACACAAGTATTTTTCATAATTTTTAAAGGCCTTAAATTAATTTATTTCTGCATTTTATTATCTAAATATCAAATAATTACCATCCAAATTATTTTTTTGATGATTTAATCATCTAAACTTATCATTTATATCACTATGATGTTTTAAATATTTTCAGTGCATTTCTTATAATTACATTTGCATTTTTAGGGCTAAATTGCACATTTTGCAATAATAACCCATATGCATGTATAATTGCACTATTTATGCAAAAAAATGTTTTTTTTATATTTTTATAATGTTAAGTAATTATTTATAATCATTTTAGTAGACAAATGATTTTTTTTATTTATTAATTATTTTTATAAATTATTTATTTGTTAAATAGTGGGTATTCCAAATCTGGCCCAAACCTACCTACTTTTCGGACCTAAACTATCCAGACTTTGGCCCAATAACCCCAGCCCAATACTAAGTGACCCAACCCAATCAAAAACTAACCCAACCCTTCTCAAATCCCAGTCGGTTATCAAATATGATCAACAGCTCACAATGCCTTCCCCCTTTCCTTATATCACTCAACCCCAAACTCTAACCTCATTCCCTCTAAACCTGCCGCCTCTCCACTCTCTCCCCTCTGGAGAAACCTAATCCACCACCTCTCAAAAACCCCTCTTCTAATAGGAATCGCTTCCCATTCACTTACCATATCTATATATTTCCATTAATAGGTGATTCTCTACGGTATTACCTAATACTTGCCTAAACATGGAAAGTACTCTTACATTGATTCTGTCCGATTAACTTCCATCTCTTGAATCTGGACGATATTCCGTCCACACACTTTTATTATACACCGTGTGAGTCTGATTTGTTCATATTTTGCTAATTCGTATTTAACCCTAAAGCTAGGGTTTACAGATTTTCTTTGATTCGAATCAAAATTGGTTCAACCCTTTAATTTTAAGTGTTATATCGTCTATATTCTCCCTATTAGGTTGTAAAATTGTTTGTCTCTGCCAATTTTTTTACTTACGCTAATCTAGGGATTCAGTTTCTCTTAAATCGAACAAAATCTGGTTCGATTCTTTGATTTTGAATAGTATTCATGTCTATTTTCATCTTATTCTATGCAGCATGTGATTTTTACCTTTTATTTCTGCCGATTTTTATACTTTACCTAAAATTAGGGTTTTATATTTTCTCTTTTCCTTACTGATTTTGAGTGCTTTCCTTTCTAGTTTTTGACTAATGATTTTCCATGTTCAATTCCTACACTATATAAACCCTTCCCCACTCCCCTTTGAAACAGTTCCGGAATCATTAAGAAAACTACAAAAAAACTAAGGTTGGGTGCTCTTTGCTCTTTAATAATCTTGTTCTGCACTTTGGTTCCTGGCCGACTGAAAGTCAAGGCCAGAAATTATGAGTTCTTGCTCTTTTGGTGATTCACAATACTTTGGGCTTCCTTTATTTCTTGTTTCATTTTAAATGGTGAGTTACCAAGCCTATGTCATTTCCTTCTGATTTATCTGCCATTTTGTACAATGTGTTACTCAATTTTAGACTCTGCTAATCTAAATGCCATTACGTTTGTAGTTTGAGACATGTTTAGACATGAGTAGATTAATTTATCTCAATTATGCCTAGTCCATGTGTTATTGATAGCCACCTATCTTCTGTTTAGAAATTCTATTTGAACATGTACTCATATCCCCTTTCTATGGACTAGCTAACGAAGTATGAGTGTATTCATTAAGAGAATAACAAGTCTGTTTCTGAATTTGTTGCATTGTAGCCTGTTTTGATCCTGTTTTCATCATGTCTTGACTTTTCCAGTAATTTCCCTAATTAGTCCTCAGCATATTAGGTTCTATTGCCAATCGATATGATTTCTTTTTGTGACACTAGTCTTCTGCACTTAGCATAATCTGAACTCTCTTTTTCTTACTATAAATCTGTTTTGCAATTTGCCTTGTTAATGTATGAATATGTGATTGAACTTATCTTCTGAAACTTAGTTAATCCTGTCTTAAATTTAAGCACGTCTATTGCTTAGTTTTTATATGCTCAATTTGGTTTTGTCCTCCAGTGGTGTCCCTTAACCTCATTTTATTCCTTTACTGTTTGGTCCCTTTGAGTTCTTATTCTTAACCGACTGAAAACCAAGGCTACTTAGGCTCTGTCCTTTGACCTCCCTAGTGTGAGCACTGCTCAGAGTTCCTTTGAGACCCTTGTGAACTGTGACACACTAGGACCTTGGTTTTATATGCTCAACTCTGTTTTATACCCATTGGGTGAATCAATTGATTTTTGGATGCCCTATGCTAATGAGGATGTAATTTTGGGCTATTATGAACCATGGAAATGAATGCCTGGCCTGGCCAGGTGTATCTTTCGGCCTGCTGTAGGCTCCCTAGAGTTATTCTACATTGTAATTTTTTCTATTCATTTTGGTTTGTAATAATTCTTGTAGTAACATTTTGGGGCACTGGTAAAATTGGGAAAGGGCGTTTTATCTTATACTTGCATTGAAATGGGTAGAAATCCTGCCTATAGGTATTCTATTTTGCTCAAAATCTGTACTTTGCTCAAACATGTTCAGTTATTATAGAAATTGCCTATAAGTATCCTACTTTGCTCAAATGTGTGTTATAAATCCTGCTTATAGGTCCTTTATTTGGTTCAAATGTGTTCTGATTTTACTTGTTAGAAACCATGCCTATAGGATATTGAATGATTAATATCTCAATGTGCGCATATGATTCTGTTTACATGCGGCTTAATCTACAAATTAGATGCCAATGCCTATAGGATCTAAGAATCGGTTTTAATTATAGAAATCATGCCTATAGGATCTAAAAATCAGTTTTAATAACTATTGAAATCTTGCCTATAGGGTCTAAAATCAGTCTTAATTTTTGTCCTGCTCGTTTCTTTAAGAGTTTTCAACACTGTGCTGATTATCATTATTAGAAACCATGCCTACAAGACTCGATTAAGAAATTCTGAACATATTCATGTGATTACCATCGTTAGTTACTGCGTGAATGACCTAGACATCATGCCTATAGGTTTAACCTCTTATGCTTATAGTTAGTAGGCAATAGAAGTTGTATTAAGAGAAAAAGTCTTTACACATGAATTTTCCCGCTTATAAAATCCGGAATCACATAGAGATATTGCATATATGTTTCTACAACCTTAATTTATTAAAATCTGCAACTTTCAATGTTAATTAGTTTTCGTGCATTTGTTGCCTAAGTGCGGAGGCCAACTTGAGCCCTTGTTTGCCTATACATGAAAGTCCAAAATTATTTTGTATGTCGCCTAGTTTTCTCATTTTTGAGAAACTTAAGTTAAGTCTAGAACCACCCAATATAGAGGTCCAAATGCCTCCTCGACCATAGGCATGGGACGGGTAGTGCACGCATAGGGTATGATTTAGAATCAACTGGTGCGCTTTAGGTAAACAACTTAAAGATAGTAATCGGGTAGCAGGAGATGGTAGTATGTGCCTGCTGAATAATATGAGTAACACCCCACCTCTAGGGAGTTACAAAGTATTATTTATGTTGCACGGCGTGATCCCTTAGGCTAAAAAACTTGGGACTCATATTATTCAGCGGGCACAGACTATCATCTCCTGCTACCCGATTACTAACTTTAAGTTGTTACCTAAAGCACACTAGTTCAATTATAAGTCTTATCTTATGTGTGCACCACCCGTCCCATACCTATGGTCTAGGAAGAATTGGACCTCTATTTTGGTTGGTTTTAGACTTCACTTAGGTTGCTTAGAAAATATCAAAACTAGGCGACATACAAAACACGTTGGACTTCACATATAGGAAATTAAAGGCTCGAGTTAGCCTCCATACTTAAACAACAAATGCACGCAAAAATAGGCTTTCATGTTAGGTAGTTCAAGATCAAGGAAATTAAATCCCTATAGGCATGATTTCTATGTGATAGGCATCAAAACACAAAAGTAGTTTTAGGAACCAGAGAGATTCATAGACAAGATTGCATAAGTTGTTGCACATTGATTATTGAGATGGCAGATTCTCAGTTATTAGTCATATAGATGATGCGCCTAGGTGATTTATGTAATAGAGGGAGTATAAACTCAGAATTACTCATGCTTTTGATAACGACCTAAGTGAGCGATGAACAATGTTAAAAGGGATGTCATTACTAGTTATTAAGCAAACAGTGGCATCCTATAGGCATGACTTCTAACGATTAGCACTTGAGAACCTGATTTTATTCTTAAACCTTATAGGCAGGTTTTCTAGGTGAATAATGTGATGCAATGACAAATGAGGTGATTAGAGTCCTATAGGCATGATCTCTAGTGGATATGTTTCAGTAATGCAAAATTAACGGAAAGTTCAACGATATTTTATTTCCTACAGGCAGGTTTTCTAACATCATATAGCAACAAAGATATTGAGGCATTTGAGCTCATGCATTGCTAAAAATCAAGTAGTGCAAGTGTGCTTTTTTTTCCTAATGGAATGACTGCTACAGTATGCATAGAGAATGGACAACATAAATCAAGTGCATCATTCAATCCTATAGGCATGTCGACCCATCACATATTAACATTAGGATCAATCCCATCCCCTTTTTACTAACAACCCCAATCGTTTATACAAAGGATATTATTACAGGCCCAATTAATAAGTGAAATAATAATATTTCATAACAAATGGACAGGCCTATAGCAGGCCAAAATAAAATAACTAGATACCCAACCTTACTAGGCCTTCGTTACTTTTGACATAGTATACTTAGGCATTCAATAAAGAACCACGCGATCACAGTCCATTAAAGAGTAGAAACCACTTCAATGAGCCACAACACCAAGTGTTGCACCACTTGGAACAAACATTGCAAGTATATAGTTCATGACAGGGAAATAGAGTATTAGGGGCAGTTTGAAGGTTGAAGGAATGACTAGGACCAAAACCTAGTGTTTAAGAGTCCACAGGGGCCTCAATTGAACACCGACCAGTGCTCACATTAGGGAGGCCAACAATAAAACCTAGATAGCCTTGGCTTTCAGCTGACTAAGAATAGGAATTTAGAATATCATAGTAACAAATAAGGAGGGTGGATAGAAATCACCAGATTGAGCATATAGCATGACTGATCAAGCAGACTAGTAAGTTCGGAAAAGTTCACATTGCAAAATACCACATAGACAACCATCATAGGAATTAGGAGAAGAAAAACAGGTTTGCAGGCATACACATGTTGCATGAAGTTGAACTAGTGGAAACCTAAAGGTCTAATTTAAGTTAAGTCTAACCTAATGCCAAATTAATCATATTTAAACATAATGGAGGGATACACGTTGTGATAATAGAGTAGAAAATGAAACAAGGTATACTGGAAAACATACTAGCACAGGAGCAGAGTCATAGTTAATAGAAAATAGGGTACTTGTCTTTTAAAAAATCAGGATAGCATGAAACGTGTTTAGGGCAAACTTTAGAGCAGCCTCCCATAGAACTAGGGCTAATACACAAAGAGCAATCCAATATACACAGGACTTAGTAGTAAAAGGTCCATTCAAGTAGGGTGTGGTTCCTATGGAGTTATAGGGTAGCATACAAACACAATATGTAGAAATTTGTAACTTAACGGCACACGATCATAGTAGTCAGACCCATGTTATCATAGACCCTCATTGGAATTCTAAACTAAACATGCTCAGAGAAATCACAGAGTGAAAACCATAGTATTAGAATAACATAAACAGAAGATTGTCCCCATGAGTTTAATTAACACATAATGATATCAAAATTGAACACTATCATAGTTGAATCATGCTCATACAAGTTCAAATACATATGCAGAAAGAAAGAAATATATTGAACATTGCGAGGGTTTAAACACTAACCAGTAGCAGAATAAAAAGAGTGAAGAGTGTAATAGCAAAAAAGCCCAAATTCCTGATGCTTCAGAGTTCACAAGATCCTCCGTAATAGGCTTCGAGCAGTGCTTGCACTGGAGGAGGTTGTTCAATAATTTTAGAGAGAGTTCAAGTGTAACAGTGAGTGAGTGAGTAAGAGAAGAGAGTAGTGAAAAAGTAACAAGGATTGGGAGATTCAAATCTGTATAAGGGGTTTTAGGGGAGGGGTTTATATAGTAGCATATTAGGAAACACGGTAAAATTAAGCAAAAAATGAGGAAAATATGCCAGAATCAATTTAGGGAAGATAATACACAGAATAAGAAGTTCAGTAAATTGAACAGAGAATCACATGCGAAAATCAAATAAAACGTAAAATAAGGGAATAAAATAGATTGAACAGAGAATAAGGAAAATATCATACGAAAATCAATTAGAGTCAGTCTTACGGCAAATAAAAAATAAAAATAGGGAAATACAGTGGGTTAAAAAAAATAAGGAAAATATCGGTCAAACACAAGAAAGGGAATAATATCAATCGAAAATCAATAAATAATAAGGAAAAATCTCAAACCCTAGTTCAAAAGGAAAGCACAGATGGTCAAAAATCTCACCGAATCGAACCATATAGCCTGATAGTGAGTGCATATAGACGAAATATCATCTAAATCTCAAAGGTTGAAGATGGTGGAATCCGATTTGAGGACTGGTACTTGCCAAAATTGGGGCAAGTACTATGTACACCATAGTCTTCTAAATAATACTGAGGTAACACATAAAAGGCAAGAAAATCATGGAAGGAATCCTTGATTGAGACGAATTCGGAGAAGAATGAGAGGGCGGCTAGGGTTTTCTTAGAGAAGATAAGAGTAGAGATGATCCTGAGGCGAAAGGAAAAGGGGAATGGGTATTAGGGTTGGGGTTAGGTAATTAAAAAGGGTCAGTTGATTGTGGGTCGTTGATCTTAGAGATCAACAGCCAGGATTTTAAAAGAACTGGGGTGGGTTAATTGAACGGACATGGGTAATGGGTCGCTGGTGTTGGTCTTGGTTAATTGGGATAAGGTTTGGGGTAACTGGGCTGAGATCTGGGTAGTTTTATGTCCGAAAATAGGTAAGAAATTAGGCTATTATTTAAATACCCCAAAATTTATCAAAATAATTTATACAAATTCTTATAAATGAATGAAAATATTATTTATGCACTGAAATACTTAAAATAATAACTTTGTATTATAAAAATATAAATATGCCATTTTGACATAAATAATATAGAATAAAGAGTCTTTATGTACGAACATACGCCATTATTGCAAAATTAAATAAATGGCTTAAAAATGTCTATGTAATTATATGGAATGAAATAAAATGTTTGAGACATATATTATAGGTGCAAAATAATTATTTTAGGTAACTAAGTTATCACAAAAATAATTTAAAAGATAATTACTAGATATTTATATATAATTAAAATATAAGAAAATTAATTTAAAGCTCTAAAAAGTATGGAAAATTAAAAAAAACAATTCTTGCATAGGTTTGTGAACTAAATAATGATGCGAATATGCTATTTTGAAAGTATATATGCATTTTAAAAATATGAGAGCAAAATTGGGTATCAACAGCTACCCATCTTTACCCGGGAATGATGAAAGAGTTGTCGGGGAAAGAAATGATGACCAATTTTGACCGAATGAGGTGATTTGAAAATGGAGGCCGAACCATGGTTCCTGAGTTGCCTACATATCCCTGGTATTACGGGAATCAGGCCGTGTGTAGTTCTAAATCCATCTATGAACTAAACCAACGAAGCTGTTATAGGATTGGTCGTATGCTTCGGAAAGGGTTCTTTTGTGTAGGACAATATCAGCTGAATTTGCGTGAAATCATGAATGTGAATTTGAAACGTTATGAATGTATCTCAAAATGAGTATCTGAACGGTTAGCAAGTAAAAGGGGGTAACTGATGGTGGTTGGTTGCGTTTGAAATAATTGCAGGATGTGAACGTTGAACAGAAACTGGAGAGAAGATTGCTCCCGTTAGGGGAACGGTTGCTTCCTGGATTACCTGCAAAACTTAAAACACGATGCATGCAAGTATATATGGATTATTGCGAGAATTTAATTATGATGCAAATTCCCTTTGGACCATGAAAGTTGTCTTTGGACGGTGTGGATGATGTACTCAGATCATGACATCCCAGGCCATGAATCATGTGATAAGGGATTCGCAGGCCATGAAATGATGTCCTCGGGCCATTAAAATGGTGCCTCTGAACCATAAAGCCCTTGAATAATGATGTGCAATATTGAGAGATCTTAAGGCAATGGCATGGTGTCTTCCGGCTATGAGGATGATGCCTTCGGACTATGACGCCTTTGGACAAAATGGCAATGTTTCAGCCTATGAGATGCAAAGATATGATGCTCGATCGTATGCGAAGTAAAACAAGACAGAGCTTAGTCTTGTGTAAGATTGCGGCAGTGCTTAGCCCCTGGCGAATAGAAAATAGTGCTAGGTTTTAAATAGCGTGGGGATAGTATTTTGTATTATGCAAGGACAAGGCAATGCCTAGCCTTAGACAATTGGGGAGGTAGTGCTTATCCTCACGCAAGAAGAGGAGACGATGCTTAGTATCAATGCAAGGAAAGGTCGAGCTTAGCCTTTATACAATTAGGGAGGCAAGGCTTAGCCTCATGCAAGAAGAGGAGACAATTCTTAGTCTCATGCAATTAGGAGACAGTGCTTAGTCCCATGGAAGGAAAGGCAGATCATAGCCTTATGTAATTAGCGAGGCAATGCTTAACCTTATGCAAGAA
The DNA here is from genome assembly GCA_005239525.1 of Nicotiana knightiana. Lineage (NCBI taxonomy): Eukaryota > Viridiplantae > Streptophyta > Magnoliopsida > Solanales > Solanaceae > Nicotiana > Nicotiana knightiana. The sequence goes on from ML435472.1 coordinate 37,280, forward strand.
GAGGAGACATTGCTTAGTCTCATTCGAAGAAAGGCCGAGCTTAGACTTATACAATTAGGGAGGCAGGGCTTAGCCTCATGCAAGAAGGGGAGACAATGCTTAGTCTCATGCAAAGAAAGGCAGAGCTTATCCTTATGCAATTAGGGAGGCAATGCTTATCCTCATGCAAGAAGAGGAGACAGTGCTTAGTCTCGATTCAAGGAAAGGAAAAGCTTAGCATGCCATTAGGGAGGCAATGCTTAGCCTCATGCAAGGAAAGGATACATTGGTTATTATCGATGCAAGGAAAGGCCGAGCTTAGCCTTATGCAATTAGGGAGGCAATTCTTAGCTTCATGCAAGAAGAGGAGAAAGTGCTTAGTCTCATGCAATTAGGAGACAGTGCTTAGTCTCATGCAAAGAAAGGCGGTGCTTAGCTTTATGCAGTTTGAGGAGACAGGGCTTAGACACATTGCAAAAAAAACGATGAGTGATAGTAGAGTATTTCTTAGCTGGAGGTACTTGTGATAGATAATTTTCTATCTTGAAGCTAGTGACCTGATGTGTCTGCATATATTGTTGCCTTACTATGCCTTCATCCAAAGAAAAATTGTGAGTTTTGTGGAGGAGGGTTGGTTCGCGCTTTTGTCTTCTGCTTTGCCTGTGCCTCTGTCTTTAGATCATGTTTTGAGTTGTCCTGGGTAATTTCTAGCGGTTTATAAAACTAAAGATTTTGATAAAATATGTGTGCATTTGATGAATGTAGTTATTTTAAAAATATAGTAGTATGCAATATCAAGTAAGTTAGATGAACCAATGACTATGACATATTTTAGAGACATTGTGACTTCTTTGCCTTAGGATTTTGAGGGTCCTCCTCAAAATTCTTCTCCAGTTTAAAAGCAATTCTCTGACTGTTCATACATATGACGAAGTTAGATGGACTTGCTTCAGAATTATGAGGGTCCTCCTCAAAATTCTGTCCCAGTTTCTGACCATGGTAAAATGAAGATTTTATTGAGATGTGATCGAACCCACAGGGCTGCCTACATATCCCCTCTTAAGTGGGAATCAGGTCAAGCGTATTTCAGTTATATCAGATGAAGAACTGTAAACAATCTAAACATAGTATCTTTTGACTGCGACTGAGTTGATAGGTTTTGGCAAAACTTCTCCATCCCTATCTGCAAGTATGAGTGATCCTCCTATTAGTACTTTGTGAACCATGTATGGTCCTTGCTAATTGGGTAAAAATTTCCTTTTGGCTTCATCTTGATGCGCGGGAATATCCGTTTCAGCACCAGCTGCCCCGGTGTGAATTGTCTAGGCATGACTCTTTTGTTGAAGGCTCTGGACATTCTATTCTGGTAAAGTTGACTGTGACACACCGCATTCATTCTTTTCCCTTCAATGAGATCCATTTGTTCATAACAACTTCGTATCCATTCCACATCACTGAGTTCGGCCTCTTGTATGATTCTCAAAGAAGGAATTTCTACTTCGGCTGGAATAACAGCTTTAGTAGCATAGACCAGCAAATAGGCGGTTGATGTGCGAACTGTGGTACGATATCAAAGTAGAGCAAATGGTAATTTCTCGTGCCATTTTTTATGATTATCTACCATCTTCCTCAATATATTCTTGATGTCCTTGTTGGTGGCTTCAACAGCTCCATTCATTTGCGACTTGTATGCTGTGGAATTCTTATGCTTGAACTTGAAGGTTTTACACATAGATCTCATTAAGTCACTATTGATGTTGGCAGCGTTGCCGGTGATGATTGATTCTAGTACCCCGAATCGACAAACAATACGATCCCTAACAAAATCTGCGACGACCTTCTTAGTTACAGCCTTGTAAGATGCGGCTTCAACTCATTTTGTGAAATAGTCTATGGCCACTAGAAAGAACCTTTACCCATTTGAAGCGGCCTATTCGATTGGACCAATTAAATCCATCCCCCAAGCGGAGAAAGGCCAAGGTTCACTTGTTTCATTGAGTTCATTGGGTGGCACTTTTATCATATCTTCATGTACCTGGCATTGATGGAACTTTTGGACATACCTGATGCAGTTTGTTTCCATAGTCTTCCAAAAATATCATGCTCTTAATATCTTCTTAGCTAAAATAAAGTGATTCATGTGTGGACCGCAAGTTCCAACATGTATCTCTTCGAGCAATTTGGATGCATCCTTGGCATCGACACACTGCAAAATAACCCTAGATCTGGAGTCCTTCTGTACAGAATTCCTCCGGTTTGGAAAAGTTGGATAATCTTCAGAGTGTACGTTTCTGAGTATGATTTGTGTGCTCCAGGTACTCTCCTTTTGCCGAGTATTCTTTGATGTCATGGAACCATGGGTTCCCATCAGTTTCTTCTTCAACATGAGCATAATAAGTTGGCTGATTATGAATCCCTACTGGAATAGGATTGATGAAGTTCTTGTCTGGGTATTGTATCATGGAAGATAGAGTGTCCAATGCATCTGCGAACTCATTCTAGATTCTTGTAACATGTTTTAACTCTATGTTTGTGAATCTCTTCATCAATTCTTCCACATAGTACAAATATGACAATATTTTGGTATTCTTTGTGGCCTATTCTCCTAGAACCTGATGTACCAAAAGGTCCGAATCACCAATTACCAGCAATTCCTGAATGTTCATGTTAATGGCCAATTTGAGTCCTAAGATGCAAGCGTCATATCCTGACATATTGTTGGTACATGAAAATCTGAGTTTTGCGGATAACAGATAGTGTTGACCCATCTCTGATACCAAAACTGCTCCAATACGCACTCCTTTGAAATTTGCAGCCCTATCAAAGAACAGTCTCCAACCTTCATATGTTTCGATAATATTTTCTCCTACAAATGATTCTTCTTCATCGGGAAAGTATGTTTTCCGTGGTTCGCATTCTCCTTCTATAGGATATTCTACCAGATGATCCGCTAGTTCATGCCCCTTGATCACTTTCTCAGTTACATAGATTATGTCAAACTCACCCAGTAGTATCTGCCATTTTGCCAGCTTCCCCTTAGGCATGGGTTTCTGGAAAATATATTTTAGAGGATCCATCCTTGATATGAGATACGTGGTGTAACAATTTTTGAGCTATCCATCTCAGAGAATAGTAGGTGCATTCTAGCAAGGAATATCGTGCTTCACATGGTGTGAACATCTTACTCAGATAGTATATGGCATGTTCCTTCCTTCATGTCTCATCGTGTTGTCCCAAGACTCAACCGAAAGCCCATCCAACTCAGATAAATAGAGTAACAGAGGTCTCCTAGGTTCCGGCGGGACCACGACTGGTGGTGTGGACAAATATTCCTTGATTTTGTCAAAGGCCTTCCGACATTCCGTAGTCCAGCTTGTTGCACCATATTTCTTCAACATTTTGAAAATTTGTTCACAGATCACAATTGATGTGCTATGAAACGACTGATGTATTTGAGACGCCCTAAGAAACTCATCACATCTTTCTTGTTCTTTGGAGGTGGCAAGTCTTTGATAGCTTTGACCTTTGACGGGTCTAACTCAATTCCTCGGACGCTGACAGCGAACCCTAACAACTTTCCAGCAAGGACCCCAAAGGCACATGTTGCGGGGTTCAGTTTCAAATTATAACTTCTAAGTCGATCAACGAACTTCCTCAAGTCTGCTATGTAATTTTTACCCTTCTTGGATTTGATGATGATGTCTTCCAAGTACACTTATATCTCCTTGTGTATGATGTCGTGGAAAATGGTTGCCATGGCCCTCATATAAGTGGCCCCAGCATTCTTCAGACTAAACGGCATCATTTTGTAGCAATATACTCCCCATGGTGTAATAAATGTTGTCTGTTCGGCATCCTCTTCATCCATCCAAATCCGATGATACCCCGCGAAGCAATCTACTAAAGACTAGAGTTCATTCTTGGCATATTTGTCGATCAGTATGTGTATATTGGGCAACATGAAATCATCTTTGGGACTTGCTCTGTTTAAATACCGATATTCGAAACATACTATGACTTTCCCATCCTTTTCCGAAACTAGAACGATGTTAGCCAACCAGGTTGGACATTCAACCACCCTGAGAACATTGGTTTTGATCTGCTTGGTGACTTCTTCTTTTATTTTCAGACTCATATCTAGCTTAAACTTTCTGAGCTTCTGCTTTATAGGCGGACACATAAGGTTGGTCGTTAGCTTATGAGCCACTATAGACGTGCTCAGACTGGTCATATCATCATAGAACCATGCAAAAATATCCTTGTACTCTTTCAAAAACCGGATGCATTCTTCTTTTTCTGACGGCGATAGGTGAATGCTTACACGAGTTTTCTTGATTGTTTCGGAGTCTCCCAAATTGACTATTTCAGTTTCATCCAAATCTGACTTAGGCTTGTTTTCAAAAATTTTCACTTCTCTGACGATCTCCTTGGGTATTATATCTTCTTCCAAATCCTCTTCACTATCCTTATGTTGCGTTGTCTCATTACATATCACAGTCATAGGTTCATTAGGGTAAGTAATAATAATGTTGTAGAGAGAAAAATGTAAAGGATAATAATAAATACTAAAATAGAAATCCATTGATAAATATTAAAACATCAAACAAATGCATTTTAATGATCCGAACAATTATTCAAAACAAAATACTGAAAAATGTCTTAAATGCCCATAAAATTATTTTCAAAATAAATGATTCTAATTGCCAGGCTACCAATGAACTCTACGGTCACTTGATGGTGCAATAGTTCAATTCCTGAGAAAAGTTCCTTTCTCCATTGTTTGAATAATAAGGCCTTTCTCCTCCTCCTCCTCCTCCTCCTCCTCCTCAATTACCGCACTGTAGTCCATGTCTTCATTGTCCAGGAATAGCTTCCTTATGCCATCTAGGACTTCATCTTCTTCGGACCCCCACATCATGTCATCTTGATGAAATGACTGGCTCAAATGTGGTACTGGTTGCTCTAGAGGGTAATAAGGACCACGCCATAGCGGAGACCAATTTTTATACCCGTGCCAGGTGTATTCATACCCAAGCCCAAAATTTGTGCCGTGACGCTTTAGTTGTATTGGTTTGGTGATACCCTTGAGATTCTTACTGAGACTTTTGCCTGGTTCATACCCTGTCCATGCCAATATGCTTTCTATCTTACTGCTCCATTATTTATCTTTCTCAATTGCGTTGACACGCTCGATGCGATGGTATGTTTCTCAATCCAACTTCCTTCTATTCTTGACGACCGAAACAGTCTGATTGGTACACATGGGATTACTTCCATACCCATGGATGATCACTTCCTAATGGTTCCACTCAAACTTCATGACCTGATGTGGAGTAGAAGCTACAGCCTCAGCAGCATGTATCCAAGGTCGTCCCAATAATAGATTGTATGTAGTGGATATATATAACACTTGAAACTCAACATCGAACCTGGTCGGGCCCATCTGTAGGCTGAGGTTGGTCTCCCCAATTGTGGCCCTTTGAGACCCATCGAATGCTTTCACATTCATACTCCCTGCTCGTATCTCATGCAAGTCTTTACCCAACCTTTGTAGTTAGCGGACAGATGTTGAGACTTGAACCCCTATCTATCAGGACCCTAGCGATGAATTTGTCCTCAAACTGCACTGTGATATGCAGTGCCTTGTTGTGACTCAGTCCTTCCAGCGGCAACTCGTCTTCATGAAAAGTGATTCCGTGGCTTTCCAACACTTGCACTACCATGTTGTCCATCTCTCCACTAGTAATGTTATTGGGTACATAGGCTTCGTTCAACACCTCCATCAAGGAATTCTTATGCGCCTCGGAGTTCTTTAGGAGTTATAAAATGGATGTTTGATCAGGGGTTTTGTTCAGGTGATCAACCACAGAATATTCTCTCGCATGCACCTTTCTCTAGAGATCATCTGGGCCGGCCTCAATGACATGCGGCTTAGAAGAGGATTATTTGCTTGTTCCTCCCAAATGCTCGGGTGTATAAATCCTACCAGTTTTGGTCATACCTTGCGCTGCACCTGTTTCTCCCATTTTTGCTTTTCCTTTCCTTCTTTCTTCCGCAACATACTCCTAGGGTATAGCATTAGACTTAAAGGACGGTACACGTGCTACCGTCACGGTGAAGAGTGTTGTCACTTCAACCTCAAACGTAGTTGGTGCGGCCGAGGGTGTTTTCACTTCAACCTCAAACGAGAGTTGGTGAGGCTACATAAATCTCAATCGGGGCCAGAGTTTGTACCACGATAGGTGTGAGAGTGACTGGAGATGTTTTAGGATTATCCCTTTCTCGAATGAGTCCAATCGACCCTTCCAGATCTCATTTTTCATCGGTCTCTATCACATTTACCCCTTCACCTCTATAATCCGGGAGAGGATTGCTACGGACATTGGGTGCAGCCTTTTTTGCCGGTATAACTTTGGTGTCAATCAATGTATGAATCTTATCCTTCAAAGTGTGACATCCATCAATAGCCTTCATACCTGAGTGATAGACACATGTCTTATTTGGATTAATCCACTAGGAGGAGCTTTACATAGCAATAACGGGAATGGGAGTGACATAACTGGTAGTTTTCGCCTCTCGTACAGTTGGTTGATGGGTTCTTCAATTGGGGTGTATTGTCTGGGTAGTCTGCGATTGAAATTTGGTCTAGGATTTTGGTAGTTTTGGCGGGCTAGTGGTGAGTGGTAGTATGCTGGTTGGGTGTTATAAGTGTGGTATGTGGCGGCAGGTTTTTGGTATCTGGGAGGTGAAGGATGATATGTGGGTGGGGGTGTTTGGTATGTAAGAGGAGACTTTGGACCTTGGGCCACCATCACTGCCCCTACCTGTTTCTTCTTGGGAATACCACCTGGTTGTAAGGCTTTGTTTGTAGCTTGGAGTGCTTCAAAATTTGTCACCATTCCGCTTTTAATCCCTTTTTCTATTATTTCTCCCAAATCATGTCAAAAAATTTATGATTTTCAATAACCATCAGTCTCTCGTAGTACTGCGGATCCTGAGCTCGGACGAAGAACTTATTCATCTGTTTTTCTTCCAGTGCTGGCTTTACTTTTGCAGCTTCAGAGCTCCATCAAGTAGCATACTCGCGGAAAATTTCCGTTGGCTCATTCTTAAGATTCTGAATGTAGAAAATGTTTGGTGCATTTTATGTATTAAACTTGAATCGGTCCATAAAATCTGATGTCATGCTCATCCAATTAACCCATTTCTTTGGGTTTTGACTGATGTACCAAGATAGGGAGTCTCCAGTGAGACCTCATGAACAACTTCATGCGGATTCTTTCATCCTTGCCAACTCCTACAAGCTTGTCACAATATGTCCTCAAATGTACTTTCGAATTTCCAGTCCCGTCGAACATTTCTAACTTAGGAGGTTTGTAACCCTCTAGCAGTTCTACATCTCACTGAATACATAAATCCTCATAATTTAAACTGTCGATGCCTTTTCCCCGTTTGACACTTTGAATTCTACCAGTACGTTTCTTGAGTTCTTCAGCTGTGTTCTTGATGAGAAGGTCCTTCTCGGGGGGTTCAGGTATGTATATGGTCTGTTATGGGGTGTGGGGTAATGTTTTCACGTATATGGGGTTGCTTTGATGGACTCTAGGAATCTGGGCACAGTGGTGGTTGTTGGTTGAGTTTTGGGGATCAGGGGTAGGTTGTGATATGTTTTGAGGAGTGTGATGGATGGTGATTTGTGGATACTGAGTTGGATGGTGATGATGTTGTGGAAGGGTAGGTACTGGTGGAGGATTAGGATTTTGAGGAAGTGTGGCATATTGATGAGGTGCAGGAGGATTTTGCGGATGTTGGTTTTGTGTATTCTGGGGAGGTGCCGGGTTTTGGGCATTCTGTTGGTTAATGTTCGGAATGTTTAGGGTGAGGGAAAGGTTCTCCAAGTTCCGGACCTGCTCATGCTCCCCTTGTAGCTCCAGTATTTTTTTGTTCCAGACGTAAGACCAAATCATTTTGTGCAAGAGTACTCTGACCGTCCGAAGTTTCAATCTTCTCTGCATGGGTAGCATTGTCTTTCTTGATACCGCTCATATCGTCCATTTTGGCTTTTCCTTTGTTCTTGAGATCACTTGGTATAGGAGGAGGTGGAGGACCTATGGATCTGGTATAATATGTCGATGATAACAGTATGCACGAACCAACCTTAGGGAATGGGAATAAGCAAAAGAAAAGAAAAACAAAAGGTGACCAAGTCAGTAAGGAGTATTAAAAGGATGTTTGCGGTATTTAAACATGTATTGCAAAATTATGTAAAAAATTCGCGTCCTAATCTGAGGTTCCCTCCTTCATTGGCTTCTGCATTCTGACAATCTGAGATTCTTTTCCTCATCTTCCCCTCAAGCTCCATCAACCCTTGCTCCAAATATTCCAACCTCTCTGTTGATTTATTAGCAATTTCCTTTCATTAATTGACTGCTTCCATGTCAACTTCATGTTGTTCCAAATGCCTGGCTTAAGACTTGAAAACCCTCTTATGCAACATTCTATATTTGACTTGTGCTTCAGCAACATCGCCTATACCCCTATTTTTCAAATTAATCCCTGGCTTGACATCTCCCGATGTATCATCGACCAACCATGATGGGTAGAATTACACCTAGCCGGCATGATGCCTGTCTGGCTCGATGGTATGTTTCTTCACAATGACCTTTTGATTCCACATATGTTGTGCCTCTAATTGAATGGAATGGCGTTCCCTTAAAGTCTGCTTCATCTGGACCATGTTAGAAACCCGAGTTATAACCTGTTTTCTCCTTACTTGCCTCATTACCCTTATAGGAGCATAAAGATAGATTCCTCTTAACTCGATCAATACTATATCAGTGGTTTCTCTTGACCTGATGATGAACTCGCCACTAGGGAACTATTCAAACATCTAATGTACCTTTCGTCAGTCAAGCTGCTGAAGAAACGCACCCAGCTCACAGCACTTCCGGGTTTCGCAAACCTATTTGGAATAAATGTCATTATTTTCGGATGATGGTAAGCTATGTGATCATTCAGTGATCGTCGCAGAAGATCTTGACGATATTCACCTCTCTGGAAACTTTCTAATAACCATGCCTACAGCAACAGATTACAGCCCTTGAAATGCCCATACCCTTTTCTGCACCGATCTAGAGCCTGATACATCTCAGCCAGGATCATATGAATGATGGTGTAAGTTTGTCCCTAAATTTCCTCCATTAGATTCCTAGCGACCATGTCCAGGCGAGTGTGGATCTTGTCCCCTTTCATTGGAAATATCAGCATCCCCAAGAAATAGATGATGAATACAAAAACCTTGCGGTGTGTCCAACCTAAAGAAGTAATGGCAAGTTCATCATGGTGAAGGCGATATGACTTGCTATGCCCGTAATGTTCGTAAAGGAACGCAAATGGTATGTATGATTTCTTCAGACATAGTAACTCATCGTTTTTCTTGAAACCCATCATTTTCAGGAATACTCGGGGAGTGCGATTTTCTGGTACCAATAAATTAGGGCTATACCATGGAACGCAGCGAAGCCTTCTATTTCCTCTAAGAGAGGAGTCATATCTATATCCCCAAAGTGGAAGACAACTCTTTTCTCATCCCAAAGCATAGTGACATCCTCAATTACTACATTATTTTGCTGAATGTCCAACAAGGAGGGTAAGTTTCTGAGGACCCTTCTTACATTATTCTTGTCACTGGGTGAGAGGTTCTTCCACCAATCAAGCAGCAAAGGTGGGATATTTTGAACCATACCAAACCTGGGGACTTCGTGCTTGATTTTCTGCAAGACAAATAGAGTCAGCCCTTCCCCCTCTGTATCTGACTATTTACACATTAATGATCAATATACCTACATGGTTTCTCCAAATAATGCATATAACGTGATAGTGTCCATTGGGATTATGGAAGTTATCTCAGAATTTGGACAAGGCTTGTCTTAGTGGATTATCACGCGGACAACATTCTAACCCATACTAGGTTTGACATGATGCATGCATAGTTGATATTGAAGTGGGGTTTCTATAAGGGTCTAGACTGGTACCCTCAAGTGGACAACTTGAGAGGGAAAGGCACGGAACCGTCGACTGCACCACTGTCGACTAGTTTTACCGCAAATAATTCTTTACAAAGTTAAAGGGTAATTCCGAAAGAGCACGGATACTCATCAAGCGCCGATATGGTATTAATTCGGCACGATTGGAATATTATGTGGAGCATGCTTTATGCGAAGATAAATAACACATTGTCAAGTATTTGCATGATAAAACATATGAAAGCAATAAACGCAATATTGAGATGAAACATAAAAGACATAAATAGGAAGAAAGAAAAACAAGGAAGAACTTAGTTCATGTACTATGGAGAATACGATAAAGTAAGCAGGGGATTAGGGGTGGGAGAGACATGATGTAGCAATTTTAAAACTAGTAAAAATGCAACTTACAGCAAATAAGTACGACTAGGTAAAGGGATACGCATGTTATAGCCAATTTGAGCAAGGAAGGGTGGAGAAGGGAAGGTATTTGAATATTACCACTAATTCAAATAAAGGGAGGATAGGGGAGGGATGTGCATGCAACAACGAATTAGACAAATAAAAGGAAAATAGGAGCAGGGTGTGCACGTAGCAGTAAATAAAAAGAAGAAGGAAGCACGTTTATCAAAGAAGACTAATTCATACAAGCCAAATTTGCTATGGTAAGAGCCTAAAGTAACATAGCAGATTCACCATGCTTTCGCACCCTTTTTTCTCACGAAATCGGGCTTTGACATGTGACAACTCTTTTAAGGAGGTATCAAAAGAGGAGAGTCGCCACCTAACGGTTTAAGGTGCGTTAGGGAACCTATTTGCAAATGAATCAGGTTTGACTTGTTTGCATCACCAAAGATCGGGTAAGGGCTCGAAATTACCTCGAAGAGAAGGTGTTAGGCACTCTTCGAGGTCCACAAATGTGTGTCCCGGCCGAACTTGAATTACATGAATTAGTCGGATAAACAAAGATATAGAGAGAAAGAAGTTTGAGAAATTTTATTATTATAAAAGACTTTGAATAAGTGAATACAAATACTTGAAATAAAAAAAAGGGAAATAAAATAAGGGGGGGGGGGGGG
>ML435472.1:48691-100623 GCA_005239525.1 Nicotiana knightiana
GATTCAAAGATAAGATGGGGGGGGCCTAAGTTTTTTAGCCTAAAGGATTACCCCGTGCAACATAAATAATACTTCGTAACTCTCTCAAGATGGGGTGTTGCTCATATTATTCAGCGGGCAAATACTATCATCTCCTGCTACCCGATTACTATCTTTAAGTTATTACCTAAAGCACACTAGTTCAATTATAAGTTGTACCTTATGCGTGCACTACTCGTCCTATACCTATGGTCTAGGAGGCATTAGACCTCTATTTTGGGGGGGTTCTAGACTTTACTTAGGTTGCTCAGAAAATGTTAAAACTAGGCGACATACAAAACACGTTGGACTTCACATGTAGGAAATTAAAGTCTCAAGTTAGCCTCCACACTTAAACAGCAAATACACGCGAAAACAGGCTTTCATGTTAGGCAGTTCAAGATCAAGGAACTTAAATTCCCATAGGCATGATTTCTATGTGATAGGCATCAAGGCATGCAAGTAGTTTTAGGAACTAGAGAGATTCATAGACAAGATTGCATAAGTTGTTGCACACTGATTATTGAGATGGCAGATTCTCAGTTATTAGTCCTATAGATGTTGCGCCTAGGTGATTTGTGTAATAGAGGGAGTAGAAACTCAGAATTACTCATGCTTTTGATAACGACCTAAGTGAGTGATGAACAATTTCAAAAGGGGTGTCATTACCAGTTATTAAGGCAAACAGTGGCATCCTATAGGCATGATTTCTAACGATTGGCACTTGAGAACCTGATTTTATTCTTAAACCTTATAGGAAGGTTTTCTAGGTGAATAATATGATGCAATGACAAATGAGGTTACTAGAGTCCTATAGGCATGATCTCTAGTGGATATGCTGCAATAATGCAAAATTAACGAAAAGTTCAATGATATTTTGTTTCCTACGGGCAGGTTTTCTAACAACATATAGCAACAAAGATATTGAGGAATTTGAGCTCATTCTTTGCTAATAATCAAGTAATGCACGTGTGTGCTTTTTCTTCTAATGGCATGATTTCTACAGTGTGCATAGAGAATGAACAACATAAAGCAAGTGCATCATTCAATCATATAGGCATGTTATCTACCCATCGCGTGTTAACATTAAGATCTACCCAATTCCCTTTTACTAACAACCCCAATCGTTTGTACAAATGATACTATTACAGGCCCAACTAATAAGTGAAATAATAATATTACATAACAGTGGACATGCCTATAGCATGCCCAAATAAAATAACTAGATACCTAGCCTTGCTAGGCCTCATTACTTCTGACATAGCATACTTAGGCCATCAATAACGAACTGCACGAACACAGGTCCATAGAAGAGTCCAAGCCACTTCAATTAGCCACAACACCAAGTGTTGCACCACTTGGAGCAAACAGTGTAAGTATACAGTTCATGACAAGGAAATAGAGTATTAGGGACAGTTTAAAGGTTGAAGGAATGACTAGGACCAAACCCTAGTGTGTTAGCGTTCACAAGGGCTTCAATTGGATCCCGAGCAGTGCTCAATCTAGGCAGGCCAACAATAGAACCTAGATAGCCTTGGCTTTCAGCCGGCGAAGATTAGGAATTTAGAATATCAGAGTAACAAACAACGAGGGTGGACAGAAATCACCAAATTGAGCATATGGTCATGACTGATCAAGCAGACTAGTAATTAAGCAAAGTTCACATAGAAAAATACCACATAGACAACCAGCATAGGAATTAGGAGAAGAAAAACAGGTTTGCACAGGTTGCATGAAGTTGAACTAGTGGAAACCTAAAGGTCTAAATTAAGTCAAGTCTAACCTAATGCCAAATTAATCAGTACCTAAACATAATGGAGGGATACACATTGTGATAATATAGTAGAAAATGAACCAAGGTATACTGGAAAACATATCAGCATAGGAGCAGAGTCATAGTTAATAGAAAATAGGGTACTTGTCTTTTACAAAATCAGGATAGCATGAAACGTGTTTGGGGCAGACTTTAGAGTAGCCTCCCACAGAACTAGGCTAATACACAAAGAGCAATCTAGTATACACAGGACTTAATACTAAAAGGTCCATTCAAGTAGGGTGTGGTTCCTATGGAATTATAGGGTAGCATACAAAGACAATATGCAGAAATTTGTAACATAAAGACACACAAACATAGTAGTCAGGCCCATGTTATCATAGACCTTCATTGGAATTCTAAACTAACATGCTCACAAGAAATCACAGAGTGAAAATCATAGTATTCGCATAACACAAACAGTAGGATGTCCCCAGGTGTTTAATTGACACTGAATGACATCAAAATTTAACATTATCATAGTTTAATCATGCTCATACAAGTTCAAATACATAGGCAGAAAGAAAAAAGGAATTTGAACATGACGAGGGTTTTAAACACTAACCAGTAGCAGAATCAAAAGAGTGAAGAGTTTAATAGCAAAAAACCCCAAATCCCTGATGCTTCAGAGTTCACAAGAGCCTAGAGAATGGGCTCCGAGAAGTGCTTGCATCGGTGGAGGTTGTTCAATAATTTTAAAGAGAGTTCGAGCGTAACAGTGAGTGAGTGAGTGAGAGAAGAGAGTAGTGAAAACAGTAACATGGATTGGGAGATTCAAATCTGTCTAAGGGGTTCTAGAGGAGGGGTTTATATAGTGCCATATTTCACACATAAAATAGGAAACACGGCAAAACTAAGCATAAAATAAGGAAACTATGCCAAAATAAATTAGAATAAATTTTGGGCAAACAATACACAGAATAGAAGTTCAGTAAATTGAACAGAGAATAACATGCGAGAATCAAATAACACTTAAAATAAGGGAATACAATAGTTTGAACAGAGAATAAGGAAAATATCTTACGAAAATCAATTAGTGTCAGTCTTAGGGAAAATAAAAAATAAAAATAGGGAAATACAGTAGGTTAAACAAAAATAAGGAAAATATCGGTCAAATACAAGGAATGGAAGAATATCAAACAAAAATTAGTAAATAATAAGGGAAAATCTCAAACCCTAGTTCAAAAGGAAAGCAAAGATGGTCGAAAATCTCAGTCAATCGTACCATATAGCTTGATAGTGAGTGAATATAGACAGAATATCGTCTTAATCTCAAAGGTTGGAGGCGGTGGAATCAGATTTGAGGACTGGTAGTTGCCAAAATTTGGGCAAGTACTATGTAACACCATAGTCTTGCAAATAATATTGAGGTAACACATAAAAGGCAAGAAAATCATGAATGGAATCCATGATTGAGACGGATTCGGAGAAGATTGAGAGAGCGGCTAGGATTTTCTTAGAGAAGATGAGAGTAGAGAAGATCATAATGCGGCAGAGAAAGGGGAAATGGGGATTAGGGTTGGGGTTAGGTAATTAAAAAGGGTCGGTTGACTGTGGGCCGTTGATCTCTAGATCAACGGTCGGGATTTTTAAAGAACTGGGGTAGGTTGTCACGACCCAAACTCCTAACTTAGGTCGTGATGGCGCCCAACAGCGGGGTCAGGCAAGCCATCGCTCAATTTACTAAGGGTTCCTTCTTATTAGATTAAGCATTTCAACATATACATAGTTTTAAAAATTTAAGACATAAATCGACAAGGATAATTAGCCAGTTTTTAATCAAAAGCGGTCATGAGGAGGCGTGATACCGATAATCCATAATAACTAACACGTGTGTGCCAGGAACTAGTGTCACAAGTCATACGGGCATACTAACAGAATATACAAAAGATATAATATATAGTCCCACTGTCTGAAAGAAATAGACGGGAAATAAGCAACAGAAACCCCATGGTGCTGCCGGAGATCACCAGGAGAAAGAAGCTCACCGTGAAGTCAGGTCCGTCTATAATCAGAATCATGCTCTGGTCTGACAACCAGATGCACCAGCCTCATAATCTGTACAATTAAGTACAGAAGCGTAGCATGAGTACATAAATATATATGTACCCAGTGAGTATCCCGCCTAACCTTGAAGAGGTAGTGACGAGAGGTCGACTGGACACTCACTAAGGTCCAACAATATAATTTAACAGAATATGATGAAAACAGTATGCATGTAAAAGCAGTGAAGCAGCAAATATATAAGGCACTGAAATCCAAGGAAGTACTGGAAATAAATAAACAACTACTATTTCACCTTCCCTCAAATATCTGTCAAATCAATGTCCATGAGTTTAGTAACAAATAAATAATGCGCATAAAGGATAAGGACAACCGGCTTGAGCCATAAGATAGTCGTGTCCGTGCAATGCTGAGGGTCGAACGGCCCGAACCATAAGTGCACCTTACCATAAAGTACTCACATCTATGCACTGCCGAGGATCGAACGGCCCGAACCATAAGTGCATCCTTGCCATAAAGTAATCATTTATATGCACTGCCGAGGATCGAACGGCCCGAATCATAAGTGCATATTCCAATCTGCCATGGCGTACGGCCCACTCCCATAAGAGTGGGGGAAATCACACTCCGCTCGCGGAATGTAAATTGTGAAGCGGTCACATGCACACAAAATATTCCTTTTTAAATTACTTTTCTGTAAACAATTCCTTACAAATTTTCTCAAATTCCATTATCTCAGGGAAATAAGCCGCATGTAACATTTAATTTATTAAGCATATAGTTTATTTCAAGTAAAACACAAGGCATGATGTGGACCTAACTACCTGGACATAATAATAATAGCCGCTACGTACGGACTCTAGTCACTTTGTACGTATGTAGCCCCCACAATTATCACATATAGCATTTAAAAAACCTATGGGGACAATTTCCTCTTGCGAGGTTAGAAAGGAGACTCACCTCGCGTCGCACCTACTCCCTGGGTCAAGAATGCACCCGAAACTCCGAACACATCACCCAAAGGACTCGAAGCTAACCAAACGTTACGTAAATATATCAAATTATACTCAAAGCATGGAATTCTCCTATTGTTTAGTCAAATTCATCATTCTTGAAGAAATCCCAAAATCCAACCCCGGGCCCACATGCTCGGATTCTGAAAATTCTCGGAGGAAACACTCACCCATAACCTAAGGATCTTTAATATATGATTTTTTTATGAATTCATAGCCAATGCACGGGTAATTTTCAAAATTTTCGAAGGTCTGGGTTACTACCCAAATCCTTAATTTTTCGATAATTAGGTAGTTAATAGACTAGGAATTCATGCATTAACTAACTTTAGGATAGATTTTACTTACCTCACAGTGGCTGGGTCGTGGGGCTCTTTTCCAAGCTCTCAATATCGCCTATGGTGGAAGAAAATAGAGTGGGAATGAGATAATCCCGCACTTAAAGACCTTTATGCCTACAGGGGTGTCCGCACCTACGACTCGACGACCGCACATGTGGTCTCGCACCTTCGAGCAATAGCTTGCACCTGCGAAAAATGGGAAAAGGTTCTGGGCTCGCACCTGCGGGTTGGAGTTCGCTCATGCGGCTCCGCACTTGTGGGAAAGAAGCCCGCACCTGCGAGAACTAGGAAACCCACCTGGGGGTCGCACCTGCGAGGCTTGGGCCGCAGGAGCAGTCTCGCACCTATGACTGGGCAACCGCACGTGCGGTCACACCAGATCAGGTGCACCAGCAACTGCTTCAGCTGGTTTTTACCCTCATTTGGTGCCTTAGAGCCACCTGGGCCCACCCGAGCCCCCGTCCAAATATACCAACAAGTCTCAAATCATAATACAGACTCGCTCCAGCCTTCGGAACACCCGCAACAACGCCAAAACTCAAAATCACACCTCAAAACCCCTAGAACCAAACTTAGGAACTTTAAGTTTTCTTGACTTTCCTAATAACGCGCCAAACCGACCTATACTACTCGGAATGACACCAAATTTTGCAAGCAAGTCATAATTTACATAACGTAACTATTCCCGGTCTCAAAATTCCATTCGGACATCGATAACACGAAAACACATCCCAAACCACAATAGGAACTTAAGGAACTCTTATTTCAATATTAGGCGCCGAAACGCTCCCGGCTCATCCGAAATCCATTCCGAACATACGCCCAACTCCAAAATCATCTTACGAAGCTACCGGAACCGTTGAAACTCAATTCCGACATCGTTTACAAAAATTGTTGACCAAAGTCAAACTTGGCCTTAAAGGCCAACCTGAAGGAACAAAGCGTTCCAATCTTGCTCTAAACACTTCTGAATCTCGGACCACCCGCCCCCGCAAGTCATAAATCACAATAAGCCGCTATGGGAAGTTTCATTTAGGGTAACGGGGTCCGATAACGCAAAATGAATGGTCGGGTCATTCCATTATCCACCTCTTAATCAAACGTTCGTCCTCGAACGGGTCTAAAATCATACTTGAAGTGCTGAATAAGTGTGGATATCTGCTCCGTATGTCCTCCTCGGACTCCCAGGTCGCCTTCTTGACTAGTTGGCCCCTCCAATGGACCTGCACGGTGGAAACTATCTAGGATCTCAACTGGCGATCCTGCCTGTCAATAATAGCAACTGGCTCCTCCTCGTAGCCCAACTTCTCATCCAACTGAATAGTGCTGAAATCAACCACTTGAGAGAAACCGGCGTGGTACCTTCGGAGAATGGATACATGGAAGACCGGATGAACTCCTGATAAACTGGGAGGTAAGACTATCTCATAAGCAACCTCCCCAACTCGCCTCAACACCTCGAAGGGACCTATAAACCTCGGGCTCAGCTTGCACTTCTTCCCAAACCTCATAATACCCTTCATTGGTGAGACCTTCAACAGAACCTTGTCTCCCTCCATAAATGATACATCACGCTCCCTCTGATCCATGTAACTCTTCTGTCTGGACTGTGCCGTGTGGAGCCTCTCCTCAATCAACTTCACTTTCTCCAAAGCATCTCTCACCGGGTCGGTGCCATATAACTTAGCCTCGCCAGGCTCAAACCACCCGATAGGAGAACGACATCGCTGACCATAAAGCCTCAAATGGAGCCATCTCGATGCTGGACTGATAACTGTTATTCTAAGAAAACTCGGTCAAAGGCAAGAGCTGGTCCCACTTACCTCCAAAGTCAATCACACATGCCTTGAGCATGTCCTCCAATATATGAACTGTCCGCTCCGACTGGACATCAGTCTGAGGGTAAAATGATGTGCTGAGATCTATCTGGATGCCCATCTCACTATGCAATGCTCTCCAGAAAGGTGAGGTGAACTGAGGACCTCGATCTGATATAATGGACACTGGCACACCATGAAACCGGACTATCTCCCGAATGTAGATCTGGGCCAACCTCTCAGAAGTATAAGTAGTAACCACTTGAATGAAATGCGTCGATTTGGTCAATCTATCCACAATGACCAAAACCGTGTCAACCTTCTGCAAAGTCCAAGGCAACCCAACCACGAAGTCCATAGTGATGTGCTCCCACTTCCACTCAGGAATAGGCATTTGCTGAAGTAGGCCTCCTGGCCTATGGTGCTCATACTTAACCTGCTGGCAGTTAAGACATCGAGTCACATACTCCACAATGTCTCTCTTCATCTACCTCCACCAGTAATGCTGCTTCAAATCACGATACATCTTCGTAGCATCAGAATGAATAGAATACCGAGAACTGTGTGCCTCCTCTAGAATCCTCTCCCTCTGGCCATCAACATTAATATACATAACGGCCCTTAAGTCTTAGAACACCATCCTCTCCAATAGTAACCTGCTTGGAACCACCATGTACCACTATCTCCCGAAGCTCTGACAAGCACGGATCATCAAACTGCGGAGCCATAATTTCACCCAGTAACGAAGACTGAGCAACCACATATTCTAGAACTCGGCGAGGCTCTAAAAGGTCTAATCTCACCAGGCGATTATCCAAGTACTGAATGTCCAACGCTAGAGGTCTCTCCTCTGCTACAATATAAGCCAAGCTACCCATACTCTCTGCCTTCCTACTCAAAGCATCTGCTACCACATTCGCTTTGCCCGGGTGATATAGAATGGTGATATCATAATCCTTCAACAACTCGATCCATCTGTGCTGCCTCAAATTAAGATCTCTCTACTTGAACAAGTGCTGCAAGCTGCGGTGGCCTGTATAAACCTCACTGGACACCCCATACAAGTAGTGCCTCCAAATCTTAAGAGAATGAACAATCGCCGCCAACTCTAAGTCATTCACAGGATAATTCTTCTCATGAACCTTTAGCTGGCGCGAAGCATAAGCAATAACTCTCCCCTCATGCTTCAACACACATCCCAAGACAACGCGCGAAGCGTCGCAATACACTGTATACATCCCCGAACCGGAAGGCAATACCAGAACTGGTGTTGAGGTCAATGCTGCCTAGAGCTTCTGAAAGCTCGCCTCACACTCGTCAGACCATCGACCGGGGCGTTCTTCTGAGTCAATCTAGTCAATGGAGATGCAATAGAAGAAAACCCCTCCACAAATCGGCGATAATAGCTTGCCAGGCCCAAAAAGCCCCTGATCTCTGTAGCTGAAGTAGGACGCAGCCAACTCTGAACTGTCTCAATCTTCTGAGGATGAACCTTGATACCCTCTCCGTATACCACATGCCCCAAGAATGCCACAGAATCTAACCAGAACTCACACTTGGAGAACTTAGCATATCACTCCTGTTCTCGCAAAGTCTGGAGCACAACTCTCAAATGCTGCTCGTGCTCCCCCAGGCTACGTGAGTAAATCAAAATGTAATCAATGAAGACAATGACCAATGAATCAATACACGGCCTGAACACCCTATTCATCAAGTCCATGAATGTTGCTGGGGCATTAGTCAAGCCAAAGGACATCACCAGGAACTCATATTGGCCATATCTCATACGGAAAGCAGTCTTCGGAACATCTGAGGCCCGAATCTTCAACTGATGAAATCTCGATGTCAAATCATTCTTAGAAAACACCCTAGCACCCTGCAACTGGTCAAACAAATCATCGATGTGTGGCAAAGATACTTGTTCTTAATGGTGACCTTGTTCAACTCGCGGTAATCAATACACATCCGCATGGACCCATCCTTTTTCTTCACGAATAGAACTGGAGCACCCCATGGAGATACACTCCTTCAAATCTTTCGGAGCCATACGGTACGGAGGGATAGATATAGGCTAGGTGCCTGGAGCTAAATCAATGCAGCAAATTATATCACGATCCGGAGGCATGCCTGGAAGGTCTGAAGGAAATATATCAGCAAACTCTCGAACAACTGGCGTTGAATCCATCACCGGAGACTCGGTGGTGGTGTCCCGCACATAAGCAAGATATGCCAGAAAACCCTTCTCGACCATATTTCGAGCCTTCAGGAATGAAATAACTCGGCTGGCTGCACTAACTGAGGAAACTCTCCACTCCAGCTTAGGCGACTCGGGCATGGCTAAAGTAACTGTCTTGGCATTGAAATCTAGCACGGCATGATAAGGAGATAGCCAATTCATGCCTAGAATAACCTCAAAATCAACCATGTCGAGCAATAACGGTCCGCTCTGGTCTCGAACTCACAGAAGGTGATCACACAAGACCGATAGATCCGGTCTACCGCCACAGAATCGCCCACAGGAGTGGACACGTATATCGGAGAACCCAAGGACTCGTGAGGAGCATCCAGAAAATGAGTGAATAATGCTGAAACATATGAATAGGTGGACCCTGGATCAAATAATACTGAAGCCTCTCCACTACATACTGAGATAATACATGTGATCACGACGTCTGAGGCCACTACATCTGATCTGGCCGGAATGGCATAGAATCTAGCTGGAGTACCGGAAGACTGAGCTCCACCAGAGTGAACAGGAGCTGCCTGACCTCCCCCTGACTGGCCTCCACCTCTCGGACGACCCCTACCGACTTATCCTCTAGGTGGCCGGACTGCTGGTGCTGGACTCACTGGCTGATAACCCTGTTGTACGGCCTTGCCCCGAAACATGGGACAATGCCTCCTCATATGAACTAGCTCTCCACACTCGTAACAACCCTCTGGTACCATAGTCTGCTGCCCTGAAGAAGAACACCAAATGGCCGGAGGGCGATGTGGGCCCTCTAGCATAGCATTGAAGTATGGGTCGGAAGATCTCGGATGACTGGGATAACCACTAGGTGAACTCTGAATGGCTGGAGGACAGTAGGAATGCTCTGGCATGGTGCTGAAATGAGGCCTCACTGGAACACCTCGGGGAGGAGGTGGAGGTGCTAAATATGAAGGTCTGCTGAGCTGACTACTTCTAAACTGACCTCTGCCCCTGGCTGGGGCACCTCTGAAACTCCGGAGAATCTAGCCCTCTTGTCCTGCTCCTTGATCGATATCCCTCAATTCTGTGAGCAATCTCTACCACAAGCTGGTAAGGAGTACCCATCTCCACCTCTCGGGCCATGGTGGCCCTAATACCTGGATGCAACCCAGCCACAAATCTCCGCACCCTCTCTGCATCAGTAGGTAGTATCATGAGTGCATGGCGAGACAACTCTGAATATCTGTCCTCATAGTCTGTCATTGACATCTTTCCCTACTATAGCCGCTTAAAATGATACCGCAGCTCTTCCCTCTCAGAGGGTGGGATATATCTATCCAGAAACATCTGCTGAACTGCTCCCAAGTGAAAGGAGGAGAATTTGCTGACCTGCTGAGAATATAGGACTGCCACCACCTACGAGCTCTTCCCTCCAATTGGAAGGTAGTGAAATCCACTCCATGGGACTCTAATATCGTCATGTTATGCAGTCTGTCCCTGCACCTGTCCACAAAATCGTGGGCATCCTCGCCTTGCTCATCCCCGAAGACTGGAGGGTGCAATCGAGTCCATCTATCCAATAACTTCTGCGGATCGCTGTTCGCAGCTGGCCTGGGCTCAGGTGCTGCTGCAACAGGTTGGACCCCAACCGTGGGCAGTGTACCCAGGGTATGATGTAATGCTATTATCTGGCCTCTAGCCTGGGCAGTAGGGGTCTAGATCCCCCTCCCGCCTGAGAAGTAGCAGGATCTGCTGGAAATAAATCAGCCTGGGACATAGTGTCGATAAATCTCATCATACGGCCCATGACCGCCTGGAAGCCTGGCGCCGTCATGAAGTCTACTGGAGCAGGATCTGCTGGAGGCACCTCGTCCTGCTCCTCTATGATAGGTTCCACTGGTGGTGGAACCGGAATATCTCTGGGATGCCCTCGTCCCCTACCTTAGGCCGGTGCCCTCCCTCGGCCTCTGCCATGGCTTCGGACAACGGGGGTAGCGGCCCCTCCCGGGTTTGGAACATCAGATGTACTCGTCCTCACCATCTGTGATAGAATAGAAGAATGAGATTTAGTAAACCATCGACTGCACGATAGAATAAGAACAAAGAGAGGTTTCCTAACACCCTATAGCCTCCCAAGATAAATACAAACGTCTCTGTATCGATCCGCAAGACTCTATTAGGTTTGCCCGTGACTTGTGAGACCTACGTGAACCGAGTGCTCTGATACCATGTTGTCACGACCCAAAATCCTAACTTAGGTTGTTATGGCGCCCAACAGCGGGGTCAGGCAAGCCATCACTCAATTTACTAAACATTACTTCTTATTAGATTAAGCATTTCAACATATACTCAATTTTTAAAACATAAGACATAAATCAACAAGGATAATTAGCCAGTTTTAATCAAAAGCGGTCATGAGGAGGCGTGAGCCAATATATACAGAATTGTAATCCATAATAACTAACACGTGTGTGCCAGGAACTAGTGTCACAAGTCCTACGGGCATACTAAAAGAATATACAAAAGATAAAATATAAAGTCCCAGTGCCTGAAAGAAATAGACGGGAAATAAGCAAAAGAAACCCCATGGTGCTGCCGGAGATCGCCAGTAGAAAGCATCTCATCGTGAAGTCAGGCTCGTCTATAATAAGAATCAAGCTCCGGTCTGACAACCAGATGCACTAGCCTCAGAACCTATACAATTAAGTACAGAAGTGTAGCATGAGTACATAAATATATATATGTCCCCAGTGAGTATCCCGCCTAACCTCGAAGAGGTACTGACGAGAGGTCGACTGGACACTCACTAAGGTCCAACAATATAATTTAATAGAATATGATGAAAACAATAGGCATGTAAAAGCAGTGAAGTAGCAAATATATATAATGCACTGAAATCCAAGGAAGTACTAGAAATAAATAAACAACTACTACTTCACCTTCCCCCAAATATTTGTCAAATCAATGTCCATGAATTTTGTAACAAGTAAATCATGCGAATATAGGATAAGGACAACTGGCATGCGCCATAAGATAGCCGTGTCTGTGCACTGCCAAAGGTCGAACGGCCCGAACCATAAGTGCACCTTACCATAAAGTACTCACATCTATGCACTGCCGAGGACCGAACGGCCCAAACTATAAGTGCATCCTTGCCATAAAGTAATCATCTCTATGCACTGCCGAGGATCGAACGGCCCGAACCATAAGTGCATCTTCCAATTCGCCGTGGCGTACGGCCCGCTCCCATAAGAGTGGGGGAAATCACACTCCGCTCGCAGAATGTAAATTGCGAAGCAGTCACATGCACACACAATATTCCTCGTTAAATTACTTTTCAGTAAACATTCCTTACAAATTTTCTCAAATTCCAGGATCTCAGGGAAATGAAAAAAAAAAGTGTGCCTAACTAACTAAAATCAGAGTTAATTAACTAACAAAAGTTAGTAAGTAGTCTTAAGTAATTATTCTCAAAACCAGAATGATTCTAATAGTCCTAATCTTTATGATTAATTAGACTTAAACAATGACTATTCTAAAAATGACAAAAGAAACAAGATGAAGGCCAGTATATAAACCCAAACCAAAGATATCAGAAATCTAACTAAGTTCAAATAAACTAAACATGTATGATTAATTAGTGCAAATCAGTAACCAATCAAGTATTTTGGAATGAAAAACTAACAGAATAAAACAGTATGAAAAAATAGATATGAAGACCTAAACTAACAATTCTGAGTCAATTAATCTACCACACTCAGGAATTAAACAAACAATCAGGAGAAACAAAACCAAGAAAAAATAAATATAAGAACATGATTAACAGTTTAAAATTAAACAACGAAAATAGAAATTAAAACTAGGTCACTAATCTAAGAAGTCCTAGACATGTGTGATTAAACTACAATATAAATTAACTAATTAATACCTATTAAGAATTAACGACAGGAAAAGTAATGTAAGATGAAACCCTAGGATACAAATCAGTGTAAATTAGAAACTAAACCTAACAACTAGGGGCGGATCTACCTTACGAGGTCGGGGTGCCACGCCACCCACTCGCTTCAGTAGAATATTTAGTATGTATGTAATATATCTGTGAAACAACGGATATACTAAAGTGATGGCACTCCAAGTAAATAAAGTTGGTATGGGTGCCAGTGGTCCAGCTGCTCTCTAGAGGCTATCATTACCCCGTGAATGCGAGATCGAATCCCTATAGCAGCGCTATCTTTGTTTCTCTCATTTTTTCCTGTTTTCTTTTATTTTCAGTTGGGACTAGGGCCTCACCTCTTTCCTCTTCGTTTTCTTTTCCACTTTTTTTCTTCTTTTTATTTGCTAAGTTTCTCTCTTCTTCTTTATTTTTCAATCTTTTGTATACATGTCTTTATTTTGTTTCACAATCTATTATTATATCTTACTTTATGAATAATTTTTTTAAGATAGTTAGCATATGATGTCCCTTTTTTTATGACACGATATTAATTTAAATATTGAAGTATAATTGGAACTGTCTTTTTTATTTGCTTTTGAAAAAAAATAATTTGATTAATAGTTGTTTTGAGTTGATTATTATAGGTTGAACTTTGAAGGTTTTGCTTTAAACATATTACCATACAAATCGAAAATTAACATGTAAAAAATAATCGAAAAATGATAAAGGTAAATTAATCTAGTCAAACAAAAGAATATGCAGTATTAAGCTATTCTTTATGCAAAAATATTTATTGGAGACGCTCTTTTATGAATTTTTTTTTTGTAACTTTTATATATATTAAGCATAAAAATGAATCTAAACCCAATTTAGTTGCTTTGTGAATGAAAACCAATTTAAGTTAACCATAGCCGAACCGACCTATCCCTGCAATTCGGTCTTGTAGCTAGTTGTAGATAATACTTAGAGGCGTAGGAATACATTTTTGTAAATGGTATCAATATTTAAAAAAGTGAATAAATAAATAAATAACTGTAGTGAGAAAGTCAATTTTTGTATATTGGATATATAGTAAAAGTTTTTGGGGAAGAGATGTTCTGTGACACCGCTTGGTGTCATGTATATTCACCCCTCGATATATTATATGCATAAAGTTGTGGCACCCGCAACATCCGATTCCTGGATCCGCCTCTGCTAACAACAAGAAACAAGCCAAAGAAAAGATAAACATGCAAAGCTAAACTATTAATTCAAAATCGACAAAATCAAGAGTTTAAGCACAGTAACACGAAAAAACAAGACCACAGAAAACTACAAAAACCTAAACAATTTAGACAACAGTAAGATCGCGAATTAGACCTAGGTGACTATTTTCATAATAACAAGCAAAAATAGGGTCAAAAGAGGTACCAGTTTAGTCAGAAAACATGGCCGGAGATGGTTGACTTTCGGTCAAAACTTGGCGGGACTCCGGTGGGTTTGAAAATGAGTCAAACTCACGTGAATCAATTGCTCTTGTCAAGAGCAACTGACTCACGTAGGTTTTAGCCACTAGCTCACTCTAAATCGTCCAGGAGCTAGGTTTTGGGATACAGATTCTTATATCTGAAATTGGTTGAATTTTGAGAGGTTTTTGGGGAAATTGGTGAGATATTAGGGTTGAAGGTGAGGAGGAGATAGTATGGGGTGATTTTGGTTCATTTTGAGGTGGTCCGCCGCCGTGAGGCGATTTTCGATCGGCGGACCACGGCGGAGATGGTGGGGATTCCTGCGGCAGCTAGGTTTGGGGTTTGGGGAGAGAGAGACCGGTGAGTGGGGTGTTTGGGGGGTAGGGGTCCTGTTAGGACAGTTATATAGTGGACAGGGACTTGAGTTGTGGACTGTTGGATCAAGATGATCCAACGGCTGGGGTTGATAGGAGATAAAACGGGGTCGTTTTGGGTAAGTGGGATTTGGACAGGTCATAGGGTAATTGGGCTGGGGTTTATTTTGGGTATTAGGAAGGGATTGGGCTTGGTTTAATATCAGCCCAGCCCGATTTGTCCTTACAAATTCACATTAACAAACTAATAAAATTAATCCTAATTAAGTTCTAAAAATATATTAATTAATTTTAACACAATTCATTTAATTATAATTTAACTAATGAGTCAGTTTTAAAAGTAAAGCCATCAATTAATACCCGTAATTACCTAAAGAATAGTTTTTTGTAATTTCCTCCTAATAAAATGATTGATTATATAATTAAGTATTAAATTAAATCAAAACCTAATTATGCATGCGAATAAAAGTTTTTAAGTATTTTTTGTTAGTTTTTATTTTATAAATTTTTAAAAGATAAAATAAAATATGATAATAAATGCAAATAATTCATAAATAAACACTGAATTCATAAAAAATCTAACTATGGATAAATTTATTTGTTTATTAAATTTTGTAGGAGTATTTTAATAGGTGAAAAATTACATGCTCACAGCTGCCCCTCTTTGCTCGGAAACATGAAGGGTTTTCGGGGAAAGACAAAGTGAGCAGTTATGAACAACTTTTACCCGTTCAAACACTCCGTGAGAAGCACTTTGGAAAAGTTTGACCGAACCTTGCTTCAAAGGTTGCCTACATATCCTTGGCTATAAAGGAATCAGGTCAGTGTAGTTCTGAGAGTTTTGGTAGCTGGGACTACCAGAAAGCTGTGATTTTACTGCCGCTGCTAATATTTACTGTTGTTGAGCTCCTTATTACACCAAAGTAATAAAACAAAAAAGACTAACTAAGCATGTCAGCTACGAGTTATAAGATTCCTATCTGTAAATTTAAGTTTAGTCTTGAGTCTTGGCTAGTTCTTTAGGCCGACTCTGATCTTGATCTTGATGATTTTTAGCCACAGGTGCTGGTTCAATCTTCTCGTCTTTGGGATCAAGACGGGACATACAGAACCGATGACTTCAATCTCGTCCTGAGCAGCCCACACCGTCTCCACTTCTGTCCTTTGGGTTCAGCTTTCTCTTTTCTTCTGGATTGAAAATTCTTCTTTTGGTCATCTCGAACCCAATGTCTTAAGGTATAATCTACTCAAAATCAAAACAAACAAACGAAATTTCTGCCCCAGTTTTTTCACTAGGAAAAATTTCGTGATTTATTGTAACAAAATTCTATACTACCTCATTATTGAAAACGATGAAAGAGGGGGAGTGGTGTACCCGGAGTAAAGTTAGACTAGGGAGTGGAGACCCTATGCCTAAAAGTAAAATCACTATGATTGGATACCCTATGTTGGGAAAACTACTAGGTTATGCTGGTATCAGCTAGGGAGTGGGAACCTATGTTGGAAAGTCGTCAAGTTATGTTGGATCAACTAGGGAGTGGGGCCTTATGTTGGAAAATTAATCAGGTTATGCCAGAATCAACTAAGGAGTGGGATCCTAAGTTGGAAAAATCATCGGGTTATGCCGGTATCAACTAAGGAGTGGGATCCTAAGTTGGAAAAATCATCGGGTTATGCCGGCATCAACTAGGGAATGGGATCCTAAGTTGGAAAAATCATCGGGTTATGCCGGCATCAACTAGGGAATGGGATCCTAAGTTGGAAAAATCATCGGGTTATGCCGCCATCAACTAGGGAATCGGACCCTATGTTGGAAAGTCATCAGGTTATGTTGGCATCCACTAGGGAGTGAAACCCTAAGTTACAAAGTCATCAGGTCATGCTGGCATCAACTAGGAGTGGGATCCTAAGTTGGAAAAATCATCGGGTTATGCCGGCATCAACTAAAGAGTGGGATCCTAAGTTGGAAAAATATCGAGTTATGCCAGCATCAACTAGAGAATGGGATCCTATGTTGGAAAAATCATCGGGTTATGCCGGCATCAACTAAGGAGTGGGATCCTAAGTTGGGAAAAAATCATCGAGTTATGCCGGCATCAACGAAGAAGTGGGATCCTAAGTTGGAAAAAATCATCGGGTTATGCCGGTATCAACTAGGGAATGGGACCCTATGTTGGAAAAATCATCGGGTTATGCCGGCATCAACTAAGGAGTGGGATCCTAAGTTGGGAAAAAATCATCGAGTTATGCCGGCATCAACTAAGGAGTGGGATCCTAAGTTGGAAAAAATGTAGCTAGGGATTGGAGGCCCTATACTACTTCGGATTTAAATTGTTTTGACATCATTTCTTCTTATTCTTTTTAGTTATTTTCAGAGAATGAGTAATTGCGGGAAAGAATTTTAGAGGAAACTTTCCTTTTTGGAGTTGTTGCTGCAAAGCTGCTTCTAGCCCTTGCGCAATTTCTTTTGGTTGCACCTACTTTTTACGAAAGCAGAGGTTACTTTCGGGTTACACCTGTTCGCTTCAAACAAAGAGCAATTGTCAGTTTGAAACGGTAGTTGGTTTTGCGGCCTTGATTATTTCAACTGCTTGATCTCGGCCCGTCTTTTGACGAAGATCTCAAATGCTGCTTGTTGGGGGTTGATTTTATTTCTGACCCTGGAGACCTTGGCTTTTCCAATTTTTCCATGGTGATGGGTTGCATGGGACCCAACCTTTGACTTTATTCTGTCTTTGTAGGTTTTTCGCTTTTGACTTGTTTTTCCTTTTCTTTTGTTTTCCTTTTGGACTTTCGGAGCATTAAGGAAATTTTGGTTCATCCACTTTGCTGCAACGGCTAGTCATGTGGGACTTAACCTTTTCTGACTTTATTTTTCCTTCATTGGCCTACCATTTTTGAGTTTTCTCCCAATTCAAAGAATTCAGGGATCTTGATTTTTTGGACCTTGCCGAGGTGGTTAGCTACGTGGAATTCATCCTTTTCAACTTCATTTTCCTTCATGGGCACTTTAATTAGATTCTCCTTCCAAGAGTTTTGAGTTTGAAGCATCGGCCCCTATGGCCAGTCGAGATCGACTTGATGCCCCTGACGAGGCTGGGTGCCTTTTGCATATTAGCATGTGTCAAATGAGATCCCTGTAAATCCGTTTTTCCATCCTTTCTTTGTCTTACTTTAGGAACAGAGCTAGACCGAAAGGGATTGAAAGAAAATAAACAAAGGAACGGAAAGAAAAAAAATGAATTTAGACAAGAAATATCCCTTTCGGGGGAAGGAAAGAAGGACTTATTTGGAGTGTATGCGGCCTTCAATGAACATGACATGCCTCTTGGACTAGGTGCCCGATCTGTGAAAACCGTCTAACTCTCAGAAATTCATCACAACTATTTCCTCGAGATTGAGAAACCTTTCCCCGGACCATGTCCATGTCAGTGAACCATTATCCTTTTCCGATCAGTGGTGCCCTTTGCGAGTTTTCACCGACTAACCTCTCTCACTTTCTCTTCTCACCATCGCCTTGTAGTGCTCTTTGCGAGTTTTCACTAACAAAACTCTCTCATTTTCAACTTCTATGCTTACTGCCGCCTCATGGTACCCGTGTGGGTTTTCACCGATAAGACTCTCATTTTATTTCTCTCATTTGTTTGCAACAGATCCCAATAACTGTATCCTCCAATTTGGACATCTTTTTCGATTGATCGGAAGGACTTGAATAGGATTTGGGGTAACAGAATTTGGATTGAATTATAACTTTGGAACCTTTCAAACAAAATCATCGTTGAATTATTTTAACCTATGCCCCAGTTTAAACTTTTGGGGAAATGTGGAATTTTATTTTGGTGTGATTGAACCACAGGGAGAGGTTGCGTATGTATCCTTCAGAATCAAGTGGAACGTAGTTCAGGGAACATTTTTGTTTTTGTTTTGATTTTTGATTGTGATTTTTCTTTTTCTTCTTTTTTTTTTGTTCCAAGGAGGGTAATGAAAGAATAATAGACGGCTCAAAAGTGTTTACAAAAGTTGATAATGTTTGGGGTAGCGAGAATGAAAGCCTTCGTCATTTCAATCGGAGAGCCTCAAAACCGCGAAAAGGTCAAACATAATACCTTTTGACTACATCTGCATTGATAGCCGTTTCGGGGTCATTTCCTTCAATGTCTCCTAAGTATAATGCCCTTTTTGGTAGCAATTTCCTTATAATGTATGGACCTTTCCAGTTGGGCAAATTTTCCTTTCGCCTCTTCATGATGCGGGAGGATACGTCTTAGGACGAGTTGCCCCACATTGAAATTCCTAGGTCGTACTTTTTTGTTATAGGCGCGGGCCATTCTTTGTTGGTACAACTACCCGTGGCAAACTGCGGCCATCCTTTTCTCGTCAATCATGGTTAATTGCTCCAGCCAGGTTTTGACCCATTCATCATCCTCAATTTCAGCTTCAACAATGATCCGAAGAGAGGGATTATGGCTTCAATGCCATAAACCAATAAATAAGGAGTGGCCCCAACTGATGTGCGCACGGTCGTGCGATATTCCAATAATGCGAAAGGCAACTTCTCTTGCCATTTCCTAGAACTTTGAATCATTTTTCTGAGGATTTTCTTGATGTTTTTATTTGCTGCTTCAACAGCGCCATTGGCTTTGGGTCAGTAAGGGGTGGAATTAGGGTGTGTGATTTTAAACTGTTCACACACCTCCCTCATCAAATGACTGTTTAGTTTGCAGCGTTGTCAGTAATGATAGTTTTTGGGATAACAAAATGACAGATAATGTTGGAATGCACGAAGTCCACCACTGCTTTCTTAGTGACGGCTTTGAAAGTGACTGATTCGACCCATTTTGTGAAATAGTCGATAGCAACCAAGATAAATATGTGTCCGTTTGAAGCTTTTGGCTCGATTGGCCCAATGACATACATTCCCCAAGCAACGAACGGCCAAGGTGCTGACATAGGATGAAACTCTGAGGGTGGTGCATGAATCGGGTCGTCGTGTATCTGACTAATGGAATTTCCGGAAAACTGAAACAATCCTTTACCATGGTCATCCAGTAATATCCTGCCCGCATGATTTTCTTTGCAATAACGTATTCGTTCATATGGGGACCACATACTCCTGAATGCACTTCGTTCATAATCTTTTTAGCTTCTTTGGTGTCCACACACCTTAACATATTCAAATCTGGAGTTCTCTTATACAACACTTCTCCTCTTAAGAAGAAACTATTGGCGAGCCTTCTAATGGTTCTCTTTTGGTCTCCACTAGCCTGCTCTGGGTATTCTTTTGATACCATGGCTGGACATCGGGTTCCATCTCAACCGTGCTGCAATAACCATGTCTTTCTCGGATTTGAATCTCCAACGGGTCAATATGGAGATTGCCCGGATATGGCAACATTGCAGCTAAAGTAGCTAGTGTGTCGGCTAGCTCATTATGGAATCGAGGAATATACCTGAATTCAACATAAATGAATCTTTTGCTAAGATCTTCCACATGCTGTTTATATGGGATAAGCTTGATATCTCGAGTTTCCCATTCACCTTGTTCTTGCCGAATGATCAAATCAGGGTCTCCCATGATTAATAATTCTTCTATATCCATGTCAATTGCCATGTTCATGCCTATGATGCAAGCTTCGTATTCAGCAGTGTTGTTTGTACAGAAGAACCGAAGACGGGCGGTGGCTGGATAGTGTTGTCCTGTGGGAGAAATTAAGATTGCCCCAATCCCAACACCCTTTGCATTTACCGCTCCATCAAAGAATATTTTCCAAGTGTTGGTGTCTTTTGGAATTACTTCAACTGAATTTACTTCCTCATCCGGGAAATAAGTTCTTAAATGTTGGTATTCATCATCAATCGGGTTTTCAGCCAAATGATCGGCCAAGGCTTGGGCTTTCATGGCCTTGCGGTTGACATAGACAATGTTGAATTCCGTGAGCAGGATTTTCCATTTTGCTAGCCTTCCTGTGGGCATCGGTTTTTGGAATATGTACTTTAGAGGGTCTAACCGAGTTATGAGATATGTGGTATAAGCTAGCAAATAATGTCTGAGCTTTTGAGACCCAAGTTAAGGCGCAACAAGTTCTCTCCAGCAGAGTGTATTTGACTTCATACCTAGTAAATTTCTTGCTCAGATAATAGATGGTTTGCTCCTTCTTCCCGGTTGCATCATGTTGCCCGAGGACACAGCCAAAAGAGTTCTCCAAGATGGTTAGGTACAAGAACAAAAGTCTCCAGTGCTCAGGTGGGACCAACACTAGCGGATTTGACAAATATTCTTTGATTTTGTTAAAAGCTTCTTGGCATTTGTCTGTCCATTTAATGGCCGCATCTTTCTTTAGCAGCTTAAATATGGGCTCACATGTGGTTGTAAGTTGTGCAATGAACCGGCTAATGTAGTTTAATCTTCCCAGTAAGCTCATGACTTCTTTCTTGGTTTTTAGAGGTGGCGGATCTCGGATAGATTTTATCTTTGTTGGATCTAACTCAATGCCCCTTCGGCTGACTATAAACCCCAAGAGCTTCCCGGATGGGACCCCAAATGCAAATTTAGCAGGGTTCAATTTCAAGTCATATTTGCGCAGCCGCTCAAAGAATTTTCTCAAATCTTGGACATGGCCTTCTTGGGTCCTCGACTTAATAATTATATCATCAACATACACCTCGATTTCTTGGTGCATCATGTTATGGAAGATGGAAGTCATAGCTCTCATTTAAGTTGCTCCGGCGTTTTTCAAACCGAATGGCATGACCCTATAACAATAGGTTCCCCGTGGTGAGGTGAAAGTTGTCTTTTCGGCATCTTCTTCATCCATCAGGACTTGATGATACCAGCATAACAATCCACAAAACATTGTACCTCATGTTTGGCACAATTTTCGACAAGGATGTGGATGTTTGATAACGGGAAGTTGTCCTTGGGACTCACTTTGTTCAAATCCCTGTAATCAACATATACTCGGATCTTCCCATCCTTTTTTGGTACTGGGACTACGTTGGCTAGCCATGTAATGTATCTGACTACTCAGATTACACAGGCTTTTAATTGTTTGGTAACCTCTTCTTTAATTTTGTCGCTGATGTCTGTTTTGAATTTTCTTTGCTTTTGTTGGACAGGCGGATAATCAGGATGAATTGGCAATTTGTGTACCACTAAATCGACACTTAGTCCTAGCATATAATCGTAAGACCATGCAAACACATCTTTAAATTCGAACAAGAGTTGGATCAATGTATCTCTAGTTTTTCCTTCTGTGTGAATGATTATCATGGTCTCCCTAACCTCCTCTGAATTGCCCAAATTAATTGGCTCGATTCCATTTAGGTTTGTCTTAGGCTTGTTCTCGAATTGTTCCAATTCTTGATTTATTTCTCTAAAGGCCTCATCTTCATCATATTCGAGCTCTTGATTCATTATTTCACAATTAGACGGCGTTTTACGATCTAGGCATAAAGTCTGCAAGCATGTCATGTTATTTAAATCCGCATTATTAGGACTGAAAAATAAGAAAAATAACAAAATCAGAAAGAATAACACAAGAAGATCTATAGACGATGAAATATTGATTTCATTTCATTGAATTTGAAGATAGCAGGGTTTTACATCTAAATTTAAAAGACAATAAAATTAAAAACATTTGAGTTACACCCTGAAATAACTCGGAGTGTAGAAAGTATGGCAAAACATGAACTGCCGAGATTCCCGCCTGACTGGGAAGGGAGTAGCTTTCCAATTTTGCAATTTGGCATTTGGTCACATGTATTGCACCTCAGCGGTGCTCGAACCTTCACCCGGCTGAACCATGTGGACTTCATAGAACATTTTCCTCATTGCTTCACGGATATCCTCAATTTCCTCGGCCGTAAAGGCCTCTTCTTCCTCTTCTATGTACTTTGGCTTAACAAATGATTTGGCGAGGTGTGGAACTGGCTGAGGCAAAACCCACCCATCTCTCTTACATTTTTCAGCTCATTCTTCATCGGCGTTGGTAGCTTGAAAACCTATGCCAAAGAATTTCTTGTTGCCAGGCAAAGTAACGGGTTCTGTGATGCCCTGCAAAGATGCATCAAGCCCTTTCCCGGGCTTGTATCCATGTTTGATCATTTCGCCGGCGACCATGATTGATGCGCTCGACAAACAGGGTTGAGGGCATGGAGTTCCTTCCTCGCACTGATCAGCAAGCACAATTTCAAAAGCCTGGTAAACAATGTGTTCACTTCCCTCTTTTGCCTCAGGATAGGGGACCGATGGGTCCCTGTAGATTGACTGTTCATATTCTCCATGGACAACTATCTCTTGGTTCTCATATTTAAACTTGACCATTTGATGGAGAGTTGAGGGTACCACTCCCACATCATAGATCCAGGGCCTTCCTAGTAGAAAGTTATAGGAAGTGTCCATGTCTAGAACTTGGAACGTTATTTCAAAATCCATAGGGCCAATGGTTAGGATTAAATAAATTTCTCCTATAGTATCCCTTTTGATGTCGTCGAAAGCCCGGACAAAAACATTATTCGGCCTGATCCTTTCAGTCCCAATTTCTATTCTTTGCAATGTTGACAAAGGGCAAATATCTACCCCGGATCCGCTGTCCAACATGACCCTTTTCACATAATACCCCTCGCACTTGACTGTTAAGTGCAAGGCCTTGTTATGGTCAGCTCCTTCAGGAGGTAAGTCATTTCAGCTAAAAGAGATTCTGTTGACTTCGAAGAACCGCTCTGCCATTCTTTCCAGTTGTTTAACCGTAGTCTCGATTGGAACATACGCCTCATTTGGCGTCTTTAGAAGTACCTTTTGGTGCTCTCTTGAGCTCAACAACATAGACAAGAGTGAAATCTGGGCGGGAGTCTTTCTGAGTTCATAAATCACAGCATACTCCGATGTTTTCATTTTTCGGAAGAATTCCTCGGCTTTTTCGGCAGTAACAAGCTTCTTAAGGGGGAAATATTTCTGTTTGGCTTTGTTCATATCTTCTAGGTCATGATACTTCCCATATGGGTTTGTTTCATTCACTTACCCCCTGAATTCCTTCCCTTTATAGGTAACCAGCGTCTGATTGTAGTTCCAGGGGATGGCAGTGGTATCTTTTATTGGAATTTGTGGCCTACGACAAACGATCAGAGGCTCATCCAGCTTTGGTGAGATGACTGGCCCTTTTTCCACATACTTCCCCTTTGGTACATACATTCTTGGAAAATTTTATCTTAGCTCCAACCTCTTTGGAGGGCTCAACATGAGCTTCCTATTTCTAGGAGCTCTTGGGATGTAGAGGACGCTTATTTGGTTGGTGTTACCTCTCTCTCTACTTCCTTAGTCTTTTCTTCATTCTGGGTGGTAGGCTTAGTTTTCTTTTCATCCCCGACCGGTTTTTCCGCCGTCTTAGGTTTTTTTATGTATTAGGAATGGCAATAATGGCTTTCAAAGCAGGGTCAAACTCCTTATCTTCACAAATCATCCCGATGACGGACCTATTTTTGTGGGCTGGTAACGGGTTATTGGTTACATTGGGGACTTCCTCATCCCTCAACACTACCTTCTTTTGTTCAATTAGGTTTTCAACTGCTCTTTTGAGAGTCCAGCAATCCTCGGTTTCATTCCCTTCTGCCCCAGAATGATAGGCACACCTAGTACCTGGCATGTATGATGGAGATTCTGGATTCTTCCTGTTTGGAGGTACAGGCTGCAACAGGCCCCTTTGAACCAATTTGGGAAAGAGGCTAGAATATGACTCGGCGATGGGCGTAAAGTTAGTTTTTCTGGGTGGTTCATGAGGACGGTTATTGTATTGGTAATTATTCTGAGGAGGACGTGGATTATATGGGGCTTGGTGAGGAGGGTTATTTCTGGGAAGTGGAGATCTGTTCTGATTGTATTGTTGTAGTGGCCGGGTGTATGGCTGAGCATTCATCTGTGCATAGGGATGAGGGGATATAGCATAGGCTACATCTTGATGAGGATAATAATAGTGCGGAGCCCTGGGAGATGGGCCTGAATAATCCTGGAACCGTCGAGGACTTTTTAAGCTCGAAGCCATCATGGCTCCCTCTTCTTTCTTTTTCCTACTTGCTAAGCCTCCCGAGCCACTCTGAATGGATTGGGAGGTGGCTCTTAGAGCTGCTTGACTCAAAATACAGCCTGTTTTAATCCATTTTCTACCATTTAACCAATTTTGATGGCCTCCGCGAATGGTTTGCCCATGGCATACATCATATTTGAAAAATAATCGGCCTCTTGGGCCTGCAGGGAAACACTGACCATTTCGGTTTCATCCATAGAGGGTTTTACCCTGAAATACTGTTCATGCCATTTAATGGCATATTCTCGGAAGCTTTTGGAGACTTTCTTTTTAAGGTTGGATAGAGAATTTCTGTCCGGAGCTATGTCCACATTGTATTGGAACTGTCTCATGAAATCCCAGGCTAAATCATCCCATATGTGCCAACGGGAAATGTCTTGATCTATGTACCATTCAGAGGCAATTCCAGCAAGGCTCTCCCCAAAGTAGGCCATTAATAACTCTTCTTTTCCCCCTGCTCCTCTCACCTGATTGCAGTATCGTTTCAAGTGGGCAATCGGGTCTCCATGCCCGTCATACTTTTCAAACTTTGGTGTCTTAAAACCCACAGGCAGGTGCACATGAAGGAACATGCACAGATCAGCGTAAGACACACTTTTTTGGCCATTCAGGCCATGTATATTTTTCAAGCTTTGCTCGAGACTTTTCATTTTCCGTGTAATCTCCTCTTGTTCGGGATTTCTCAAGATTCTTTCCTGCTCCATAGGAGATTCAGACTACGGATGCTGAGGATAAGAGTTCGGGGTGATCCGGGAAATATCCAGTTGGAACTGGGGAGCTTGAAAAGTGAAGGTCGACGGCTCAAAGCTTTGCTGAGGCAATGTAGGTTGCACCATACCGGCAGCTGGTGGTGCAGTGAACACAACAGATGGCATTCCCGAAGATGGTGCATGGGGGCGAACCTCAGAAGGCATTCCGGTAAAATTTGTTGTCATAGTGGGGAATCCGAATGGTATGAACGGATTGGGTGCTGAAATTGGAACATTAGTAGTTCCTCCTGTCCTTGGGATCAACTCGGTAAAGCCAGGGATAGAACTAGGTGGCTCCTGATAACTTGGATTTTTGCCTCGTTTTCTGTTCCCATATACATGAATTTTGGATATAACGGTACACAAAGTGGCCCCGAAAGCTTATACGTTGTGCTTGTTGCAGGATTGAACCAGAAAGGAAGACACTCAGTCTAAAATATGCTCAAAATAGGAGCGAATCCGGCACAAGGATCAAACACAACAATGATGATCAAGCAAAAAGCCACCGCGACCGCGGTCCTCATTTCGCGGTCCGTGGTGGAATTCCAGTGAGATCGAAAATAAGGCAAGTATCCACCGCGACCACGATCCTCAGTTCGCGGACCATGGTGGCATTCCAGTGAGGTTGAACACAAGTCAAGTTTCCACCGCGGCCGCGGTCCTCATTTCGCGGTCCGCGGTGGCATTCCAGTGAGGGTGCAGGCCAGGAAAATTCTAACCGCGGTCCGCGATCCTTATTTCGTAGTCCGTGGTCGAACCTTACCAAAAGACCAGCAGCTCAGCAACCTCATTATTTTAGCAGACCGCGATCGTGTGTTTCGCGGTCCGCGGTGCTCCCGCAGGGGAATTTTCGTTCGAAAATTTGGCAGACTATAAATAGACTATTTTGTGATTTCTTTACATATCTTGTAATTTCTGAAGTAGAGAGCACGTGAATAATTTAGGGTTTTCATCTTTCTAAATTTGTTCTTGCATTTTTAACATTGAAACTTCAATTTCATTGTTAGGAATCAATTAAATGGGTTATTCTTCTTCTCTATCATTGTTTTCATCTTTGATTATGAGTAGCTAGACCCATTAGCTAGGGTTGTGGCTCAACCCTAGTGTGGGTATGTAATGGGTTTTTGAAATTAAGGTTTGGAAATTAATGGGTGTTGGCTATTTAGTCTAGTTCAAGGTTTGTATTGCTACAATTAGTGGTTGCAAACACTAATTAGCCTTTTCATGACTTGGGTCTTTCTTGAGAAAGAAGACTTGAGTCTAGAATTTAACCTAATAGGAAATTAGGGCATTATCAAGAGATTGGTAGTCCCAATCAATTGGGTTAAACCCAGAAATGGTCAAACCCTACTTGAGCCCTAATTAACGGGTTAAACCTCGAGAGAGTAATACCCTACCTAATCCTTAATTGCTTGATTAATTGACACCCAATTGACCTCGAGAGGGGCAATTAGGGTAAAATCACTCAAACTACCGAGAGGTATAGAGTGAGCACATTCGTGCATTGGTTATAGCTGTATCCCTAGCCAATTTCCCGACCTTATAATTGAACCCCGTTGTGTATCCACCTAGGCAAAATTCACAACCCTAGTGCCTTTATCAATATCAGAAAACAACAACAAAAACAAATTTAGTAATTAATTAGCTTACAAACAATAGAGTAGACTTAGCATAGTTCAACACCAACAAATGTTTAGAAGTGAAATTAGAAACACTCGACCCTTTTAGATCACTTAGACACTCACTCCCATTATAGACTCCATGTGGATTCGATCCTGACCATTCGGGTAAAAGCTACACGATCCTTGCCTTCCTACTTATATAGTAGCGTGGTGAGGTGTGATCACTTTTTGGCGCCGTTGTCGGGGAGCTCTAACGGTGTGACTATCTTTGTGACTAGAGGTATAGTGTGTTTTTCTTTCCTTCTATTTTTAACTTCCTTGTTTTGTTTACTAGGTACAATGGCTGATCCGCTACGAAATGTGATTCCGGGGGAGGAGGTTTATGACAATCAAGAAGATGAAATTAATCAAATTCCTCCACAAAGAAGGGGCCGACAGGCCAATATACATGATGATGTCCCAGACCCTCCCCCACCTCTAGCTCNCCAAGGATTCGACCAGGGAACTTCAAAATCACAAATGTGATGCTCACTCTCCTAGAGCCAAGAGGATACTTCACTGGAGCCACGCACCAGAATGCATATAAGCATCTCAAAGGCTTTGTTGATACATGTTGGGGGAGTAAGCAAACTAATGTGTCGGAGGACGCATTACGGTTATGGTTGTTCCCGTTCTCACTTAGGTGAAAGGCATTGGATTGGCTTGAGCGTCTCCCAAACCATTCTATATCCACTTGGGATGAGCTCGCGGATAAATTTATTGCAAAGTTCTTTTCCCCAAGCCACATGGCGGCCCTTCGAGATGAGATTTTGGCTTTCAAACAAGAGCCAAACGAGCCACTACGTGAAATATGGGATTTCTATAGAACCATGGTCAATGAGTGTCCGAACAATGACATGACCGAAGTTATGATACAACAAACATTCTACTAGGGAATCAACACGGTAAATCAATGTGTGGTCAACAAATTGGCCGGTGGTAATTTATGAAGTTGACATATCCGGAGGCATGTGAGATTCTTGATGAAATGGCCACCACACCTTCGGCTTGGCAAAGTAGAGAAAATGTTCCTCAAGGGGAAACCGGTGTGAATAGTCTCCAAAAGGAACTCCAAGAACAAGGGCAAGCAATTTCCGAGCTCACAACAACCATGAACCAACTTGCTAAAGCCCAAATCCAACAATTGCAAGGGCCGAAGCAAGTAAATGCTATGGAAGGAGTGCATATGCAAGGAGACCCAGGGGGAATGTTAGGCAAAATCATGGTGATCAAGGTGATCAAGGGCCGAGTGGTCGTGAACAAGATGAAAATTATGATGACCAAGATGAGGATGTTATGTATGCAAACAACTACCAAGGGCAAGGTAATACTCAAAGATGGGGGAACCAAAGTCCACGAAACTGGAACAATAACAATGCTAGGAATTGGAGCAATACCAATGATCGTCAATGGAACAACAATAATGACCGACAATGGGGGAACAACAACGAAGGGAATTGGAATGGAAGAAATAACAACAACAATTGGGGAGGCGAAAGTAGTCGGGGGTCGGGTTGTCAAAGGCCCCCGATGTACTAACAACC
The DNA here is from genome assembly GCA_005239525.1 of Nicotiana knightiana. Taxonomy (NCBI): domain Eukaryota; kingdom Viridiplantae; phylum Streptophyta; class Magnoliopsida; order Solanales; family Solanaceae; genus Nicotiana; species Nicotiana knightiana. The sequence goes on from ML435472.1 coordinate 77,678, forward strand.
AAGCAACCCCCCTCCATATAAATCTCATGGGCAAAGTTCTTCAAGCTCGGAGATTGGTCGGATTGAAAACATGTTCAAACATATGATGGAGAGAAATGCAGAATCCTATGCCCAGATATCCTCTCAACCTACTTCTATCCAAAATCTTGAAGTACAAATGGTCCAGATTTCAATGCCTTAAACACACGCCCGAAGGGTGCACTACCGAGAGATACGGTGTGAACCCCAGGGGTGGGAACAACAACAACACCGGTCATGCCATGGCGGTGATTACTCGGAGTGGAAAAGGTGGTGAAGCAAGTACTTCGGGGCCAAAGAAGGTTGTTGTTGATGACGAATTTGTACCCCAAGATGAGTTACCAGTTGATGTGGAACAAGAAATGGATGAGCCAATTGAAGGTGAGGTAAGAATTGACATTCATAACAATGGGGCTGATTTGGGTAGAAATGTGAACCCGTCTAGGGAGCACATAATTGACATGCCGAAACTGGTGGCCCCAAAGGCACCATTGCCTAGGCCACCTCCTCCCTATCCTCAGAGATTTGCAAAACAGAATCAAGAGACCCAGTTTAAAAAGTTCTTTGATATGATGAAGAGTGTTACCATAAATTTTCCATTGGTTGAGGCCTTGGAGCAAATGCCAGGATACGCTAAGTTCATGAAGGACTTGGTGACTAAAAAGCGGTCCATGGAGGTTGAGACCATTAAGATGACTCACCAAGTGAGGGCTATTATTCACTCCATGGCACCAAAACTTGAAGATTCGGGTGCCTTCACTATTCCTTGCACTATTGGGAGTGCAGACTTTGCAAAAGCCCTATGTGATCTTGGGGCAAGCATAAATTTGATGCCATACTCTGTGTTCAAGACTTTGGGTATCGGACAATCTAGGGCGACCTATAAGCGCTTGCAAATTGCGGATAGATCAATGAAGAGACCCCTAGATATTATTGATGATGTCTTAGTGAGAGTGGAAAAATTCATATTGCCGGCAGATTTTCTTATCCTCGATTGTGAGGTTGATTTTGAGGTCCCTATTATCTTGGGGAGGCCTTTCCTTTCCACCGGGAAGTCCTTGGTCGATGTTGAAGCTGGGTAACTTACATTCAGAGTTCGTGATGAAAAAGTGGTCTTCCATGTATGCAAATCTATGAAGCAGCCCAACAACGCTGACGTTTGCTCTTTTATGGACCTCATGTCCGAGGTTATTATTGATGATGCCAGTGCTATGATCCATGTTGATAATCCTATGGAGTTGGCCTTGTTGAATCATGAGGACTCAGTGGTAGATGGTGCGCTCTAGAGCACCCATGCCCTTCAAGGCATGGGGTCTTATTCTTATGCTCCCAGAAAATTGTCCTTGGACTTGGAGAACAGGAAGACCCCACCAACAATGCCATCCATTGAACAACCTCCGAATCTGTAGTTGAAGCCACTTCCTTCCCACCTCAGGTATGAATACCTTGGTCCCTCTTGTACTTTACCAGTTATTCTTTCCTCTTGCCTAACCCAAATGCAGGTTGACTCAACTTTAAAAGTGCTAAAGAGGAGGAAGAAAGCAATCGGTTGGACCTTGGCGGATATTCGAGGTATTAACCTTGCCTTTTGCATCCATAAGATCATATTTGAGGATGGAGGCAAACCATCCGTGGAACATCAAAGACGACTCAATTAAGCTATGCAAGAGGTGGTGAAGAAGGAGATTATAAAATGGCTTGGTGCGGGTGTTGTCTATCAAATTTCGGATAGCGCTTGGACTTCTCCGGTCCAATGCATTCCGAAAAAGGGTGGAATGACAGTGATAAAAATGATAAAAATGAGCTCATTCCTACAAGGACGGTTGCCGGATGGTGGGTGTGCATGGACTACGGCAAGATCAACATGGTAACCCGCAAAGACCGTTTTCCTTTACCATTCATGGATCAAATGCTGGATAGGCTCGCAGGTCGGGCCTTTTATTGTTTCCACGACGGGTATTCTGGATATAATCAAATTTTGATAGCCTCGGAGGATCAAGAAAATATTACCTTTACTTGCCCATATGGCATTTTTGCCTTTGCTCGCATGACATTCGGACTCTGTAATGCCCAACCACTTTCCAAAGATGTATGATGGCAATCTTCACCGACATGGTGGAGCACTTTCTAGAAGTATTTATGGACGAATTTAGTGTCGTCGAGGATTCTTTCGACGAATGCTTGAGTCATCTTGATAGAGTCCTTGCTCAGTGTGAAGAAACGAATTTGGTCTTGAATTGGGAAAAATTCCACTTTATGGTGGAAGAAGGAATCGTTTTGGGCCATAAGATTTCAAAGAATGGCATTGAGGTTGATAAGGCAAAGATCGAGGTTATTTCAAAGTAGCCACCACATATTTCAGTAAGAGGAGTCCGTAGCTTTCTTGGCCATGCCGGTTTTTACCGGCGGTTTATCAAAGATTTCTCTAAGGTGGTGAATCCATTATGCAAGCTGTTAGAGAAGGATGCTAAATTCAGTTTTGATGAGCATTGTATGCAAGCTTTTGAACTCTTAAAACACAAGCTCACTACCACTCCCATTATCACGGTGCCGGATTGGAGTGCACCATTTGAGCTTATGTGTGATGCAAGCGATGTTGTTGTGGGTGTTGTGCTTGGGCAAAGGATGAACAAAGTGTTTCATCCAATCTACTATGCCAACAAGACAATTAATTCTGTTCAAATGAACTACACAGTCACGGAGAAGGAGCTTCTAGCAATAGTCTTTGCCATGAAAAAATTTCGCCCTTATTTAATGGGTGCCAAGGTCATAGTTCACACTGACCATGCAGCACTCCGGTACCTCATGACCAAGAAGGATTCCAAGGCAAGACTTCTGAGATGGGTGTTGTTATTACAAGAGTTTGATTTAGAGATCGTGGATCGAAGAGGGAGTGAGAATCAAGTATCCGATCATTTGTCCCGGTTGGAGGAGCAAGGACGTCCTTGTGACGGAATTGAGATCAATGATAGTTTTCCGGATGAGCAACTCCTTTCAATGTCAATGCTAGAAATGCCATGGTTCGTGGATATTGCTAATTTCCTCGTCACCAGAGTTGTCCCTTGTGAGCTCTCTTTTAACCAAAGGAAGAAGCTTCGAAGGGATAGCTTGGATTTCTATTGGGACGAGCCTTATTTATTCAAGATTTGCACCAATGGGGTGATCCGGCGATGTGTACCGGAAGAAGAGCAACTAGCTATCCTTGAGTCTTGCCACTCCTCACCGTATGGTGGTCATCACGGAGGGGTGAGAACTGCTTCTAAAGTGCTTAGTTGTGGGTTCTTTTGGCCCACTTTGTATAAGGATGCTAGTGACCTAGTGAAGAGGTGTGATAAATGCCAAAGAGCCGGGGGAATTTCCAAGAAGGATGAGATGCCTTTAAATTTGATTCTTGAGGTAGATATCTTTGATGTTTGGGGCATCGACTTCAGGAGGCCATTCGTGAGTTCATGTGGGAACACGTATATCTTGGTTGCGGTTGATTATTTGTCAAAGTGAGTGGAGGCCATGGCCTTACCAAATAATGAAGCGCGGAGTGTGATAGCCTTTCTCAAGAAAAATATCTTTACTAGGTTTGGCACTCCACGAGCCATCATCAGTGACGGGGGGTCACATTTTTGCAACAAAGCCTTTGACTCCTTGCTTTCCAAGTATAGGGTCAATCATAAAGTCACTACCCCGTACCACCCTCAGGCTAGTGGCCAAGTTGAAGTGTCTAACAGAGAGATAAAGAGCATATTATCCAAAACGGTCAATGCCAATAGGACCGACTGGGCCAAGAAATTAGATGATGCTCTTTGGGCTTATCGGGCCGCCTACAAGACACCAATTAGGATATCCCCATATCGCTTGGTCTTCGGAAAAGCATGCCACCTTATGGTGGAATTGGAGCACAAGGCTATGTGGGCCTTGAAAAAGTTGAACTTGGAATGGGATGTAGCTGCAAATCTTCGGGTGGAGCAATTGAATGAGTTGGATGAGTTTAGATTCCATGCGTACTCTAGTTCTTCCTTGTATAAGGACAAAATGAAGTACCTACATGAAAAATATGCTCGAGGTAAAGAGTTCAAGGTTTGTGATTTGGTCTTATTGTTCAATTCTCGGTTGAGGCTATTTTCGGGAAAACTCAAGTTACAATGGAGTGGGCCTTTTGAAGTGGTATTTGTTACTCCATTTGGGGCTCTTGATCTCAAGAACAAAAGTGGTGAAGCCTTAAGAGTAAATGGTCACCGGGTAAAGCACTATCTTGGAAAAGTCGATGACAGCCACGTGGTGGCATTTCTTCATCTCAAATGATCTTGTAACATGCGTCGTGTTGCGACGTTAAATCAGGCGCTTCTTGGGAGGCAACCCATGTGTCTTTATTTTCGTTTTCTTTGTTTTTCTTGGTAGAATAGGTTTCATTGTCACACTAACTGGTTTTTGGATATGTAGGATGATTTTGACACAGGAAATTTGGCTAAGTATAGAAACAGAACCTTACTGGAATTGACTTCACGGCCGCAGTCTCCTTTTCGCGGTCTGCGAAGCCTAATGGTTGTACCAATGGTTCACTGGAGCTTGTTTGATTGGAATTTTCTTCGCGGCCGTGATTGTCTTTTCGCGGTCCGCGAAGTCCAATGGCTGCAACAATTTTTCACTGGAATTTCCTTCACGGTCGTGGTCTCTTTTTTGCGGTCCGCGAAGCCCATTTAACCGAAGGATGCCTTTCAGATCCTAACTCACCGCGGCCGCGGTTGATTTTTCGCGGACCGCGCTGAGCTTTTGCCTGAGCCATGAGCAACTGAATGACCGCGGAACGCGGTCGATTTTTAGCGATCCGCGGTAGGTAAGAGGGGTGGACCCTAGCTCTTCTCTATAAATAGGCAACTAGCGTTTAATTTCCTACTTTACGCACTGTAACTATTCAAAGCTCCCTTCGACTGTGTCTTACTCCTGCATTCTCTGAAACTCATTGCTCTCATCCAAAATATCATCAAAGCATCTAGTAAGTGTAATTGTGCCTAATTAACTTCTTAATTTCTTAATTTTCTTTATTTTCATCTTCTTTTTCATAATTTTTCACCTTTTAGGCTTTTAAAATGTTAGGGTTAGTCCAAATAGGTTCATGTTAGTCCCTTGGAATACAATTACACTGATTAATCATGTAGGGCTTAACTAAATGAACACTTTAGCGTAGAAAAGGCAAAATCTGGAAACCTTAGGTAGAAACCCATTTCGCGGTCCGCGGTCCCTTTTTCGCGGACCGCGGTGCTTGTGTTTGCAAACCCAACTTGCTTTTTCGCGGACCGCGTTCAACTTTTCGTGGTCCGCGGTCCCTATTATCCATAACTGATACTTCACTGGATCTTACTTCGCGGCTGCGGTCGGTTTTTTGCGGTCCGCGATGTGAAGGTCCAGAGAGTCTTGCTCATAAGAGGGTCACCCACCACGGTCCACGTTGATTTTTCGCTGTCCGCGCTGGCCTAAAAGGAGTGCAGTTACTCTTCATTGTTACTTAAGTGTCTGCAAAACAATACTCTGGAAACTAACCATGTTCACCTATGTTTACTTTGCAAACAATGGTGCTATCTCAAGGAGGCGATCGTAAACAAACTGGTAGAGGAGAATCTCAAAGGGGGAGAGGCTCGGGGGAACCCAGGCAACTGTCCAAAGTTTCAATTCCTCCTCAGTCATCCTGATGGCCTACTCGGGCTAGAGACTCCCCTACTTCACCATCAGGGAGTGAGTATGCTCCATCAGAGAAGGCCTCATCACAGTCATCTCTATTGGACCCTGTCTCATCTCCCCCGGCCCCAACACAGGTAGTTTCCCCAGCTAAATCTGCCTCCAGCGCACACTCATACTCTACTTCTCCTACAGCTTCCTTATCTGGGGAGAATTCAAGTGATAGTAAGGGGGATTAACAGGTGGTTGAAGGGGTCGAGCATACTCGGAATCCGGATGCGTGGAAAGATCATTTTTTCAGTGAGAAGGCCTTTCACAGATTCAGGGAATTTTGGACTGCACGGTCACTTATTCCAGAGCGTAATTTTTCCCTTAAAGAGTTGTCTACCTAGAACCCCAACGTGAAGCAGCAGTTCCGACACAGAAAAGGGTGGTCTTACTTCAATGAGCATCTCCCCGATGAAAATGAGCACATAGTGAAAGAGTTCTCCACAAATTTGCTATTTCTTGCAAAGGACTCAAAGGCATCCCAAGTCTGCAATCTCTCAGTGCCCTTTGATGGAGTTTCACTCAATGACTATTTGGAGATGGACGATGTAGACGATTCTTTGTACCGGGAGAAACTGGCAGAAAAGGATGCTGCTAGAAATTGGTTGGCTTTACACTTGGCTAAGCCCGGGGAGACTCCGGAGTGGTTGACTGCTGGGAAGACTATCACCAGGAAGACCCTTAACTTTGAAGCAAAAGGGTGGGAAACTTTTGTATGCAACCGGCTAGACCCGACACATCATGACCAGACCCTCCCCCTCAGTCGGGCTGTGCTGGTTGCATCTATCATGGCTGGGTACCCCATCAATGTGGGGAATGTGATGTCTGAGGTTATTAGCCGGGTTGTCAGCACAGGTGATACTTCTTACCCTTTTCCTCATTATCTGACAATGTATTGTGAAGACCAGGAGGTCACCAATAAGCGCTTTGACAACAAAGTCAAGCCCAAAGCGCCCTTTTCTTGGTATGATTTGAAGGATGAGGACAACTCTAAAAGGAAATCAAAGGCTAAGTTTGTTGCCTCCACAAGCCAGTCTGAAGAGCCAGTGGTGGTGGTGGAACCTTCCTTTCCCCAGCCAGCCATTCCAGAGGAGGCTTCAGGCCCGTTTACCTCCACCGGCACTGACATCCCCTCCACCAGAGCCTATCCCATGACTGCTCACCGGCTGAACCTAACACTGACAAGCCTCAACAATTGGATGCAGTCAACCGCTACAAAGTTGACTGCAATTTCTACAGCTATGGCAGCCTCAACTACTCCTCCCCCACCACAGGTCCCACAGTCTATTGAGGACACTCTGGAAGAAATTTTGGAAAACCAAAAGAAAATCCTAGACGCGGTGGGTGCACATGAGAGTGCATTAATAAAGCTGGCCAAAGAAACAAAAAAGTTGAGGAAGACTCGGGCGTCAAAGGAGGAGGCAACTAAGTTGAGAAAGGAGGTGGAAAAGCTAAAGGGTGATCAGATTCCATTGGAGATGCTACTAGCAGACCCTACAGAGCCGCAGCCACAGCAGCAGACAGAGCATCAGTCAGTGTGGGAGGAGGATCCGGTTAGGCCATTGAAGAAGAGGAAGGTTATGCCCTGTGCTCAGGACATCAGACTTGTACTGGCAGACCCTCCCATAGAGCAGACTCAGGCACAGAGCCAGGAGGCCCAGCCCACCGGAGCTCCATCACAGGCAGTAGTAGACCCAGATCCTTCACAGCCACAGCCAGCAGCAGATCCAGCTCCTTCACAGTCCTAGTCTCAGGAAGATCCTATCCCCTCATAGACACAGCAGGAAGGACCACAGCAGGCCGAGGGCCAATAGGGAGTTTTCCTTTCTCTCTCTCCCATATTTTGTGCACTATTTTTGTTACATAGCATTGAGGACAATGCTATCTCTTAGTTGGGGGAGTGGCCCTATAGGCATTTGATTTTGGTTACATTGGGTTGTATAATGCAAACAATATTTTCTTTCTTCTTCTTTATGTTATTTTCCATTTTGGTATGTATAAGTTAACTATCCATTATAAATATTCATCCCCTATGTATATTCATCTAATTCCCCTAGTGTACATATTCATTCTATCCCACGCACTTTACTTTATGCATTTTCTTCTATTTTATAGCTTCTTATTTTTGTTTCAGAGCTTCTTGTTTGGTTTTCGCGTGAGCAATAAGCCTTTGGTTTTCTTAACACCACGGTTCTTTCCAAAGGTGGAATTTGTGTGAACCGGGTGGCTCTTCCCAAGGATGGATGGTGTGACAACCTTCTTAAGGGTTTGAGTCTGTTTTTCCTTTTCTTTTTTGTTTTGTTTTTCAATAACGGTGCCTCAAGAAAAGCTTCACTTGGGCCTAACACAGTTTCCTTTGATCCCATGGTCAAAGACAAACCGTTGTGTTTAGGATGGTGATAGTGATGATCTTGAGACTCTTGTGTTGGCCGATAATCATCGGGTGGTTCTTCGGGACCATTTTTTTTTACTCAAAACACGACTAAGGTCGTTGTGGGCCTTCGACTCGGTTTCTGTATCAATCCTTTAGCTGTGAGTGGTGAGAAATTCGCAATTGCAAGTCCAAGTTCCGTGTCACTAGTCTAGAACTTCCCCTGAGTGTTGTCTAGGAAAAATTCTTGGTGTAATTTGACTTGAGAAGTGACTATAGGCTTTCCTTGGCTTGAACAAAGAATTAAACACTTCCATGACCTTCCAAAAGACATATTCCCCAGTCAAACCTTTTGATCCTTAAACCCTTTCTTTCAAACCAAGTTACAAGCCTTCAACCATTTTTTTACCCTCTCTTGGCACCCGATCTTTCCTTGGCGCTAGGAAAAAAGAATAAGTTTGGGGGAGAGATGAGAAATGTGATGAAGTGAAAAAGAAGGCACAAAAGAAAGAAAAGAGAAAAGGCAATGAAAATTAATGAAAAGAAAAGAATGAACAAAAACAAGAAATAAAGGAAATTGATGAAAAAGCGATGCCAAAAGTTTGGAAAGCATAAGAAGAAGATGAAATTGATGAGAAAGTGTCTCTCCAACCCTACAAAAGATAAAAGGACTCAAAGAGTCAAGAAAAAAAAAGTGAGAACGGTTAAAAATTAAGTGCTTAAGGAAAGATAAGATTCACTCTGACCAAATACTTCTCACCCTTAACAAAAAGCCTTCATCATGATTCCACAAAAGCCCTATATGATCTCATGTCGAGTGAAACCTGCATTAGTGGTGATTTACATAAAGGGAAAGCCTATGGTACTTTGAGCCGAACTTGGACCTTTTTCCTTGATGAGAGATGAACGATTCCCCATATTCCTCGTTCTGAATGTCATTATTCTAAAAGTGAGGTGCGTAGGGAAAGACACGGAATAAGAGTCGGGGATCCACACTGACCGAGGGAGTAGTTAAAATTTCACTGATGAGTAGGAACAACCCTTGAAGCTCTTGTATCACACTTGAAACTATGGTTTTGCAAAGTTCAATCATTGTCAATGATTCATTCTCACTAGGGGCTATGGTTAGTCCCAATTGATTCTAGTTGCGGTCACCATTAGTATAGCCGAATTTTCGTGAAATCTATCATAGGGGTGGAGCTTATTTTTTTTGCTTGGGGACAAGCAAGAGCTTAAGTTTGGGGGAGTTGATAACTTGGATTTTTTCCACGTTTTTCGTTCCCTTATACATGAATTTTGGATATAATGGTACACAAAGTGGCCCCGAAAGCTTATACCTTATGCTTGTTGTAGGATTGAACCAGAAATGAAGACACTTAGTCAAAAATATGCTCAAAATAGGAGGGAATCCGGCACAAGGATCAAACACAACAAAAATGATCAAACAAAAGGCCACCGTGATCGCGGTCCTCATTTCGCGGTCCGCGGTGGAATTCCAGTGAGATCGAAAATAAGGCAAGTATCTGCCGCTGTCGTGGTCCTCATTTCGCGGACCGCGGTGGCGTTCCAGTGAGGTTGAACACAAGGCAAGTTTCCACTGTGGCCGCTATCCTCATTTCGCGGTCCGCGTTGGCATTCCAGTAAGGATTGAAGACAATGCAAGTTTCGACCGCGGCCGCGGTCCTCATTTCGCGGTCCGCAATGGCATTCCAGTGAGGGTGCAGGCCAGGCAAATTCTAACCGCGGTCCGCGGTCCGCGGTCGAACCTTACCACAAGACCAGTAGCTCAGCAGCATCATTTTTTAGCGGACCGCGATCGTATTTTCGCGGTCCGCGGTGGTCCCGCAGGGGCTTTTTTGTCCGAAAATTTGGCAGACTATAAATGGACTATTTTGTAATTTCATTACATATCTTGTAATTTTTGAAGTAGAGAGAACGTGAATAATTTAGGGTTTTCATCTTTCTAGATTTGTTCTTGCATTTTTAGCATTGAAATTTCAATTTCATTGTTAGCAATCAATTAAATGGGTTATTCTTCTTCTCTATCATTGTTTTCATCTTTGATTATGAGTATCTAGACCTATTAGCTAGGGTTGTGGCCCAACCCTAGTGTGGGTATGTAATGGGTTTTTGAAATTAAGGTTGGGAAATTAATGGGTGTTGGCTATTTAGGGTAGTTCAAGGTTTCTAATTGCTACAATTAGTGGTTGCAAACACTAATTAGCCTTTTCATGACTTGGGTCTTTCTTGAGAAAGAAGACTTGAGTCTAGAAATTAGCCTTACAGGAAATTAGGGCATTATCAAGAGATTGGTAGTCCCAATCAATTGGGTTAAACCCAGAAATGGTCAAAGCCTACTTGAGCCCTAATTAACGGGTTAAACCTCGAGAGAGTAATACCCTACCTAATGATTAATTGCTTGATTAATAGACACCCAATTGACCTCGAGAGGGGCAATTAGGGTAAAATCACTCAAACTACCGAGAGGTATAGAGTGAGCACCTTCGTGCATTGGTTATAGCCGTAGCCCTAGCTAATTTCCCGACCTTAGAATTGAACCCCGTTGTGTATCAACCTAGGCAAAAGTCACGACCCTAGTGCCTTTATCAATATCAGAAAACAACAACAAAAACAAATTTAGTCATTAATTAACTTACAAACAATAGAGTACACTTAGCATAGTTCAACACCAACAAATGTTTAGAAGTGCAATTAGAAACACTCGACCCTTTTAGATAACTTAGACACTCACTCCCATTATAGACCCCTGTGGATTCGATCCCGACCATTCGGGTAAAAGCTACACGATCCTTGCCTTCCTACTTATATAGTAGCGTGGGTGAGGCATGATCAGCTCCCTGCCATTAGACCAAGCATCCCGCATCTCCAACATGCGGCATCTCAGACTGTGGTTCTCCTCAGCAGTGGTTGATTCCGATTGTGGGATAATGGTGCGAGGCTAACCTCGAGTTTGACAACAATCAGATGACTTTCAAAGGTAATTGCAATGCTCCCTTTTGATCTTGTGAAATAATGGTGTGGCGCCAGAATACCACCGCAAAACCAACCACCTTAAAAATAAGATCATGAGCTCATGATAGACAGAAAACGGGTTAGTTTGAGATATTAACATATAGGGAATCACACGTTGGGGGATGCGATGCAACTAAACAGCCAAACATTTTCTAAGATGTTTTGCGACAGCTGTGTGTTTTATCTCGGCTTTAATGTTTTACTCTTTTCTTTCTTGATTATTTTCTTTTAGGTTATGATCAAATCCTATGTGGAATGCCTATGTATCATGGCACCGCATGAATCAGACCATCACGTAGTTCAAAGTGCAATTTTCATTTCATTATTAAAGATGACTCTTTTTGTTTTTCATTACAAGTAATTTAAAGTACTGACAACCATAAAAAAATATTACAGACTCCAAATGACAAAACAACTTAAACTTCTAGAAAGCAATAAAATACAGACTCGAAAACTAAAACATCAAAAGTAAAGGAGGGCTTTTGTTGGTCTTCTTGGGGCCTGTGGTGCATTGGCTGGTCTTTGTACAGGCCTATGTGCAATGTTTCCCTAAAGCCGATCCAAATCATCCATCACTTGGTGGACGAAAGTCATCATAGAGGAAAAAAACATGGAGGTAGTCATGCTTTCGCATTCATGACATTTTGCCATGACATAGTCGGTTATTTCTTTGATCCTGGTTCTGATAACCCCTTTCTCCTAAAGAAGGCGCCCAATTTGTTGTGCCCGGGCTTCCAACACTTAGGTGTTTGTGTTGTTCTGGTCTTGTAGGTGTCGCATGGTTCCTTCCAATTGGCAGATTCATGCCTAACATTCCTCCCTTTATGTTTTAAAGTCTTTAGCTTGTTGGACCATTTCATTCCCCTTGGTAACAATTTTCCTTCAGGATTTCCATTTCTTTGCTATACTTCTGCCTCAAATGATGGGCTTGTTCTTCTGCTCCCTTGGCTAACTTGGTTTGGGCATCTAGCAGACCTTTTTCAGCTTTAGTCATCAAACGAATACTCAGGAACCTTCATCCTTAGGTTGCTGATGATATTTTCATCCCTTTCACTTCTCATAGGTGTTTCGACAGCTATTTTCAAACTCCGGAGTTGGGCACGGAGCGCCTCGTTATCTCAGGTTAATTGTCTTTTTTCACCTTCAACTACCTGTGCTTGTAACTCATTTTCGAATTCAAAGTTCCTCAATTTTTCTTTCAAACTGTGGATAGTGTCCTGATATTATTTTTCTTTCTCTCCACAAGCTAACCTTTCTTGAGTTTTATCATCGAAAGCTTGAATATGAGGCCTTTTGGAAGGCCTTTCCGACTCGGGTTCTGTTTCTTCATCAATGCTATTTCTCTTTTCAAACCATGTTGCATAACCCGAATCTACTTCACCTTTGGCAAGATCAGGCACTTGAGTATCTTTTTTCAAATACCGACACCCATTCCAATTTTGTTGAATCAAGGCTTCAGGTAATGGAGCTTCAGGGTGAAATTCAATAAGCTGGCTACTCAAGTCTTCATACTCAAGTACTATTTGATACCGACCTAACTGCCTCAGTACCCTTTTGGGGTACATAGGGTTGGACACTATTCAGGCCCATTAACAGCAAATGATTTCTTGTAGCCGACATGTGTATACCCTTCCTGACAGGAAGCCATCCCAGAGTCCACTCTATCTGATTTTCCCATAAAGTTCTCAGATGGTCGATCCAAGATTCAACTCCCTCTAGGGAATTGTAATCTTTTACTCTTTCTTCATAGCTTTCGATGAAATTGGTTTTGTCAGGACCATAGCTCATGAATTTCGGGTGATGACGAAGGTGTTCGATTAGCCGCATTTGGAGAATGATGTTGCAACCTTCGAAGAATGTTTCTCCCGACTTTCACTGTGTTAAAGCTCGGTAAATATCAGACAGTATGAGTGGAGCTAGAGTGTGATCCATTTTCTCAGTCAAAACTTGGGCAATTCTAGAAACACGAACATCAATGGTCCCTTTTGCATTTGGAAAGACCATTACACCCAGGAATGCCAGTATGAGGGCTATTCGGCGGTGAATTCTCCAGGTATCCTTGTCTTGTTTGTTGTTTAGACCCTTTTCATGTGTTTCAAACCCGTCTGGAAATCCATATCTAGAGTACAAGTAATAGAACGAGTAATAGCCATCAACCACCCAGCTCTTTCGGAGTTGTTTGCTGATGGATAGGAAATCAAAGAAATGGCGCACTGACATGGGCCTTGAGAAAATGAGTTGTTGGTTCCTTGAATCCCGACCAAAACCCATATATCCTGCTATTTCTTCCAGGGTAGGAGTAAGCTCGAAATCTGAGAAACGAAATACATTATGAATCGGGTCCCAGAAAGTTACTAAAGCTTTGATCAAGTCATCTCTTGGTTTAACCTTCATGATTTTAATGAGAGCCCCCAATTGCTCAACTACCCATTCTTTACCCTCTTTGTCTAGGTCATGCCACCACATTCGGAGTTATAGGGGAGCTTCCTCTACGATATTCAGTTGCGGATTCTGGACAATATTCATTTTGCACCTGTGAACGGGTAGGGTTAAGATTGCTTCGAATTTTGAAAGGAAAAGACCAACAAATTCTTTTTACAAAGACCAATTTTAATTTTCAAAAGACACCTCTCCTAAAAAGTGGCTATTTGCGCAATATTGACCAAAACGGTCATTTTTGCAAAAGTGGCCCCTTCTTACTTTTGAATAAAGTTTTGAGGCGAAGCAAGGTACTTTTCTAGGAAAAGTGACAGACATGTCCGTTCTTAAAGAAAATAGCCCTTCGACAATGTAAAGTATTCTAAGGCTATTTTGGCAAGAACGGTACAAGACTTAACCGAAGTTGGGTCGGTTTTATTTTATCTAATGAACTTATTTTTGTTCATTTTTGAAAAGTGGGATCGACACTGATAGGGTTTGCCTACGTATCTCACATCCGGTGAAAATCAGACCCACGTAGTTCGGTCAGTTTTGACACAACTTGAAAAATATGATGTTGACTCATTTTCACTTATTTTGAAATTCTTTTTCTCCTTTTTTTTTTTTGAAAAATTTTGACAGAGTTTAGAGGTATTTTTCAAATATCACGATTTTCGAAACTGGTAAATTTTCTATCCTCCCTCGCTCTTGGTATTACTGTTATTTTCTTTTTTAGCCGGTCAACAAACAAGCTGAAACAAATAATGTACACATAGCAGGTAAGATGCATCAGGATGATTTTTTTGTTTTCGGGAACACATGTCCTGGACGGGCCCAACCCCTGTGTTGAGTCCCCTAAGCCAAACATGCACATAATGCAAATAAGTGTTTCTACTAGGGATCCGGCATAAGTTTTTGTCATTATAGATTTAAACCTGGGGCTTTGTTCTAGACCTGGCTTACCCGAGAGGACAACTCGAGCCGAGGTGGGAGTGACGTACCGATAGCACGAAAGGCTACCCGGCCTAGTGGTTGATCCATCCCCGTTCTTACTAGGTATGACCTCTAACAGAAAGGCGGGCCACACGAACATGTGCACCAATTTTTAGAAGACTCGGGAGGGATGCGTAAGAAAACAGTTTAAATATAGATCAAATAAATATCAAAGCGGTAAATAGATGACATGTAGAACATTAGGCACAGAATGACAGTAATATCAACAATTTAAACAAACCAAGTAAAATCATATTAAAGATCGAATTCTTGAACCCTGAACCAGAGATTCTGGGTTGGATCCCCAGTAGAGTCGCCAGAGCTGTCACACCTCCATTTTACCCGAAATGGGGGGTATAGGGAGTTTTTTTAATTTAAGTGACATTATTCGAATTTGGGATTATTTATTTAATTTCAGAGTCGCCACTCGGAGTTATTTATTTACAGTGTTCCGAGACACCATTTATTTAATATCCCAAATCGAGGAAATTTTTAACTCTGTTAAAAAGTCTGCGAACCGGAAGACCGAGTAAGCAATTTTGTTAACCTGGGAGAAGGTGTTAGGCACTCCCGAATTCTATGGTTCTAACACGGTCGCTTAATGATTTATACTTGGCCTAAATTGCTTAATTACTGAGTTTACCTATGTGCCTTTTTATATTTTTTTTACTGCTTCTAATTATTCAAATATTTTTTTTTATTCAAAGAATTATTTAAAGACGGGTTACATATTCGCCCGCTTGAATTTGATCCGTCAAAAATCATGTCATGCGGACGTGTACATAATTCACGACACTTGATTCATTTAAGAAAATAATCAAAGTTGCGCAAGCGCGTATTTTGGTTTTACTTTTTTTTTTTAAAAGTGAGACCACGTCACAAGAACATGTACGCAATCACGGTAATAATTTCAAAAAAATCCGTTCCTAAAGACATCTCTACGAATGTTCATTTTTGAAATTTTTTGTGTCACGTAAACGTGTACACAATTTTAAGAAAAAGTATTTGTTGCTAGAAAAAGTTATTTCATTCAAAGTTACACGGGTGTATACTTTGATTTTAAAATGTTTAAGAATTCTAGGTGTATCAATTACCTAATTAAGGACGAGTCTAAATATTCTTAATATTTGAAAAGATTATCTTCCTATTCATTTGTAATATTAATTTAGGAGTCAAAGAGATATTGGACGACAAAATGTAGGTTTGTTCAAGGTCTTTTAAAACTGAGTTTGTCATAGATCCAAAATAAGGATAGGGGCTGCCTAGAGGTATTAGAAATCTGGCCCAGTTTTTGCATTAAATACACTGGGCCAGTCTTGTTTCGGCTATTATCAAAAGGAAGATAGATATTATTCAGCTAAAGAAAACATTACATAAAAGAGCTAATGGCATTTTAAGCTGAGTTAATCAGTATTTATCAGAGGTCCAACTAACTTGAGATCATCTTTTTCTCAGAATGTAGTAAAAGCATTTAGGTCATTGGGCTTCACACCCCAGGACTAACGACCTGGAGTCCAGACTTGTTCAGGTTTATTGGGCCATTTATAAGTCTGGACCATTTCCTACTGTCTTCATATTCAATTTAAGAGAAATAAAGCTATTGGGCATTTAAATAATAAAACAGTCCAATCCATTACAATAATCAAGAATAAACGGGGAGGTGATATAGTATTTTTACAAAATAGATACGATTGTTACAAATTATAATTTTTCCTCCTAATTTACATGAGAATAAATATCTTAAACTATATAAAATTTCTAAAATGCTACTGCTTTGAGACTAAACTAGATAAAATTTCCAAAATGCTACTGCTTTCAGCCTTAACCAAGCTAGGATTGCTCATTACTTTGATTATAGGATCGACCTCCTGCATCTATATGCATTTTTAGAATAAATCTGACCAACCGATGGTCAGATTTATATCTTTAATGCCGTTATACATATGTTACTATTGTGAATGACTTACAAGTTCATCAGAATTTTAAACGAACCTAAACCAACAATATGTTCATACTATCCAGACATCAAACAAATATAAACATGAACTAAAACCTATAATCTAAATTTACAGCTAGAACACAAATACATAGACAATGAAACAGATTCAAACAAATATTCCATTTAATGTAAACATGGTTACATACCTTTAAAGAGAAAAACAGCCAAAAAAAGGACCAAATAAAGGTCAGAAAATCCAAGAACTTAAGCTTAATCAGCAACCAAAACACAGCAACAGACCAACAGCAACAACCAGTGTATAATCCCAGAAAAACCAGCTCAAAATAACAAGTTTTACCCCAGAAAGCCACAGCAAAAGAGACCAGTTTTCCTAGAAAACTACAGCCAGAAGGAAACTAGTTTTCTAGAGTGTTTTTGCATCCATATTGGTATTTTCAGAGTGTTTTTGTGTTTTCAAAGTAGTAGCGTGTTTTTCAAAATAGCATATCCGTGAGAGTGTGTGTAGAATCTATTCTTAGGAATTTTCAGAATGCATATTTCTATATTGTGTGTCAACTTTCAGAATCTATCTTGTATAATTTTAGAATGTGTAATCTGTGTGTTTTTCAGAGCAGTTTATCTATGAGTGTCTGCCAGTTTTCAGAATGTATCCCTCTATTATGTGTGTGTCCCTTTCAGAATAATAGTGCCTATATATAGGCTGCCTAAGGTGGGTATATTTTAGGAATATTCCTTATCCTAAATCTAAAAATAGTACAATTTTTAACAGCCCTGGTACAGCTGTCCTCCTTATCCTATTTTTAGCATCTTTTGTAACAGCTAGGACAGCTGTACATTTTCTAGAAACTTCTTCTATTTTTACACCCTTTTTACTTCTGAAATTTTACTGTTTTACCCAGAATTCTGATTTGATTATCTTTCTTATTTTATTTTGATCTTTTATTTTTATTCTAGAAGTTTCTTAGGTTGTTACAGTTAAGATTCTCTAATTGGAATTCCTAAAATACCCTAAAACACCCATGTAATTACCCTTTCTTGATCCAAGGCCTGGACCACCATAGTTAGCCAATTTTGGGCCTAACTAATTGGGCCTCCTTTGCCAAGGATCAGTTGTTAAGGAGTTCCTGGAATTAGGTAACTCAAAACAACTTATATTAAGCTAAGTTAATTACTAATTTTATCTAATTAAGTAATTAAACTTATTAGTTACTATTTAAAGACTGAACTAAACCTAAAACCTATCCAGGATGTTTGTTTACTTCAGAAATAGTTTAAAACAGTCCTAAGTGTGTCTAACTAATTAAAATCAGAGTTAATCAACTTATAGAAGTTAGTAAGTAGTCTTAAGTAATTATTCTCAAAACCAGAATGATTCTAATAGTCCTAATCTTCATGATTAATTAGACTTAAACAATGACTATTCTAAAAATGACAAAAGAAACAAGATCAAGGCCAGTATTTAAACCCAACCAAAGATATCAGAAATCAAACTAAGTTCAAATAACCTAAACATGTATGATTAACTAGTGCACATCAATAACCAATCAACTATTTTGGAATGAAAAACTAACAGAATAAAACAGTATGAAAAACATATATGAAGACCTAAACTAACAATTCAGAGTCAATAAATCTACCA
Organism: Nicotiana knightiana; assembly: GCA_005239525.1. Taxonomy (NCBI): domain Eukaryota; kingdom Viridiplantae; phylum Streptophyta; class Magnoliopsida; order Solanales; family Solanaceae; genus Nicotiana; species Nicotiana knightiana. Next base: position 95,825 of record ML435472.1, read on the forward strand.
CACTCAGGAATTAAACAAACAAAGGAGAAACAAAACCAAGAAAAAATACATATGAGGACTTGATTAACAGTTTAGAATCAAACAACGAAAACAGAAATTAAACTAGGTCACTAATCTAAGAAGTTCTAGACATGTGTGATTAAACTATAATAGAAATTAACTAATTAATACCTTTTATGAACTAACGACTGGAAAAATAAAATAAGATGAAACCATAGGCTACAAATCAGTGTCAATTAGAAACTAAACCTAACAACAAGAAACAAGCCAAAGAAAAGATAAACATGCAAACCTAAACTATTAATTCAAAATCGACAAAATCAGGAGTTTAAGCACAGTAACACGAAAAAAATAAGACCACAGAAAGCTACGAAAACCTAAACAATTCAGATAACAGTAAGACTGCGAATTAGACCTAGGTGACTATTTTCAGAATAACAAGCAAAAATAGGGTCAAAAGAGGTACTCGTTTAGACAGAGAAACTTGACCGGAGATGGTTGACTTTAAGTCGGAACTTGGCCGAACTGCGGTGGGTTTGAAAATGAGTCGAACCCACGTGAATCAATTACTCTTTTCAAGGGAAACTGACTCACGCAGGTTTGAGCCACTAGTTCATTCTAAATCGTCCAGGAGCTAGGTTTTGGGATTTTCAGATTCTTAAATCTTAAATTGGTTGAATTTTGAGAGGTTTTGGAGGATATTGGTGAGATATTAGGGTTGAGGGTGAGGAGAAGATAGTCTGGGGTGATTTTGGTTCGTTTTGGAGGTGGTCCGCCGCCGTGAGGCGATTTTCGGTCGGCGGACCACGGCGGAGACGATGGGGAATCCTAGGGCGGCTAGGTTTGGGGTTTGGGGAGAGAGAGACCGCTGAGTGGGGTGTTTGGGGGGTAGGGGTCCTGTTACGACAATTATATAGTGGGGAGGGACTTGAGTTATGGACAGTTGGATCAAGATGATCCAACGGCTGGGGTTGATAGGAGATAAAACGGGGTCGTTTTGGGTAAGTGAGATTTGGACGGGTCATAGGGTAATTGGGCTAGGGTTTATTTTCGGTATTAGGAAGGGATTGGGCTTAGTTTAATATCAGCTCTGTCCGATTTGTCCTTACAAAATTCACATTAATAAACTAATCAAATTAATCCTAATTAAATTCTAAAAATATATTAATTAATTTAACACAATTTATTTAATTATAATTTAACTAATGAGTCAATTTTAAAAGTAAAGCCATTAATTAATACCCATAATTACCTAAAGAACATTTTTTTGTAATTTCCTCCTAATAAAATGATTAATTATATAATTAAGTATTAAATTAAATCAAAACCTAATTATACATGCTAATAAAAGTTTTTAAGTATTTTTGGTTAGTTTTTATTTTATAAAATTTTAAAGGATAAAATAAAATATGATCATAAATTCAAATAATTCATAAATAAACACTGAAACTCACAAAAAAATCTAATTATGAATAAAATTAATTTGTTTATTAAATTTTGTTGGAGTATTTTAATATGTGAAAAATTGCATACTCACAATGCAATACCGTACAACTTGGGAAAAATGCATCTATATGCATGTATGTCAAGTGTGCATGCCAACTGCGATGCAACGCAGTAATAAAACCATGTGCATACTCTCGGAGTATCAATTTGCTCAGTCACTCAGTCCTCACAGTCACTCATTCCTCCCAATAACTCGGCACTCGTGCACTACATTCGCACTCAGTAGGTACCTGCACTCACTATGCGTGTGCAGACTCGGGAGGGGTGGATCGTGCCCAAACGCTAATATAAGACAATCATGGCATAAAGCCTGATGCGGCGTGCAGCCTGATCCCATAAACATCCTTACAATCAGGCCCTTGGACTCACTCCGTCATCAATATCTCCAGTCTCTCAGGCTCACAATGTCATGAAAATCAACCTAAAAATAATGATATGATGTATCAATAAATGGCAACAGAGACTGAGATATGATTTGAAAATGAATGAGTATGACTGAGTATGTAATTGCAATGTAAGCAAATAACTCAAAAGCAGAAATGACCTCAGTAGGTCCCAACAGGATAGTCATAAAGCCTAGATATAATTTCTAACATGGAACACAGCTCAATTACTCTAGCACTTTGAAATTTCATGAATAGAAACAAGATTAGGTCACTACACGGTACCACATAATAAATCGAGTCATAATTCACATGGTTCACGCACACACGCCATTCACCTAGCATGCGCATCACCTTAACACCAACTTATAACACTTACATTCCGGGTTTCATACCCTCAACACCAAGTTTAGAAGTGTTACTTACATCGAACAAGCAAAATCCAACACCAAGCAAGCTCAACGATACTCCAAAAGTGCCATCCCGCGCATACCTACCTCCGAATGACTCGAAACTAGCCATAAGCAACTCAAATACATCAAATAATTCCTAAGTAAACAAACCCAATTGATAAAGGCCGAATCTTTAATCAAAATCCCCAAAGTCAACCAAAAATTCAAACTCAAGCCCGAACTTCGGAACCCGACAAAACTCACAATATCCGACAACACATTCAATTACGAGTCCAATCATACTAGTTTCACTCAAATCCAACTATGAATCGGCGTTCAAAACTCAAAAATTTACTCTATGAAACTTTAGACAAACCCCCCAATTTCTCTCTTGAAATCCTTAAATAAATGCCAAAAACAAAGATAGATTCATGATATAAAATCAAAACCGAGTAGAGAACACTTACCACAAACCATATAGTGATAATCGCTTCAAAAATTGTCTCATCCGAGCTCCATAGCTCCAAATATGCAAAATGGCCGAAACCTTCGAGATAGGGTGCTTTATAAGCACTGCCTAGGAGACCCCTTCGTGAATGCGCAAAATCCATCGCGTTCACGATGAAAAAAATGACCTGCCACTAAAAATACCCTACGTGTTTGCGGCATAGCCCTCGTGAATGAGATTCACAAAAACTCCAACCTTACGGGAATGCATCATCTAGTTCGCGAACGCAAAGGCATTCTCTCCAGTCCCCAGCTTCTCATATCTGCACTACGCGAACGCGATGCCCAGGCCTCACAAAGGTACGCGAACGCGATACCACTGTCGTGAACGCGAAGAAGGAAAATGACTATCTCCTCTAATACACTACGAGATCTCGACCCAATCTTCGCAATCACGAAGGAGGTTTGAAACACTAGAAATCAGCAGCAACCAGCAGTGAGAACATGAACAAAAATGGCCCGAAATCAATCTGAAACACGCCCGAGCCCCTCGGGACCCAGTCCGAACATATCAACAAGTCCTATAACCAAACACGGACCTACTAGAGGCCTCAAATCACACATGACAACATCGAAACGATGAATCACACCTCAAATCAAGCTTAATAAACTTTAGAACTTTCAACATCCCAAACTCGTGCCGAACCATATCAAATCAACTCGGAATGAACTCAAATTTTGCACACAAGTCCCAAATGAAATAACTAAGATATTCCAATTTCCATAACCACAATCCGAATCTGATATCCTCAAAGTCAACTCTCAGTCAAACTTATGAACTTTTCAAACCTTCAAATTTCTAACTTTCGCCAATTAGCGTCGAAACCTTCTTGGAATATCCAAATGCAAATCCGGGCATACAAGGGAATACACCCGAGTCTACAATCACCATCCCGACCTAACGGAACCATCAAAACTCCGATCCAAGGTTAAATACTCAAAAGTCAAGCTCAGTCAGTTCTTCCAACTTAAAGCTTCAAACATGAAATTCATTCTTCCAAATCAATTCTGAATAAACTGAAAGCCAAAATTGATAATTTTCACAAGTCATAATACATAATACGGAGCTACTCATACCCTCAAACCACTGAGCAAAGTGCAAATTCTCAAAACGGCTGCCTGGCCATTACATTCTAGAAGCACTTGACTCTTAATCTTCCATCAATCTGCTTGGGATTATGATTGAGTATATGAAGAAGGTGGAATATTTCAAAGATGGTAATCATGGTCTTCCATATGGGTTTCTCCTCACTAAGGTCCTTTAACGCTTTGATGTCCCTTTGGGAGAAGCATCTGTGGGGACTCGAAAGCAAATGTTCACAAACAATACCTTAGAGGAGTGTGAGTGTGTAGTCAAGAAGGGAGGTGCATGAAGAAACTCCACTATCTCCCAGTTGATTGGTGCTCATGAGGCTGTAAATGAAGATATTAAGCGTCTGAAAGAAACAAAATGCCATCTTAGAGTCTCAACTTACTCAGTCAACCAAGGAACTTGGTTTCTCTAGTGCTTAGGGAGAAGAGGTTTCCCCTCTGAAAGGCTGAGAATGCTGAGCTTAGGAAACAAGTGGAGGACCTGAAGGAGCATGTGATCACTGATCAAAGGGTTGAAAATGCTCGAATGGATAGCCTCATCAAGGCTCTTACTCTATAATTCTTCCTACTCCCAATCTAGTGTCCTATGTTTTGCACTCTTCATAGTCCTCTCATGCTCCTGTCCTTTTTGTTGCTTCTAATTATTGATTGTGTTACTTTAGTTGTGTTTGAATTATAATATTTGTGTAATACTAGCACTACTACTGATCTGTTTTCCTTTTTTCTTATAATTAATGAGCATGGTTGTCTATTTTATGCAATATTATACTCTTGTATTCTGTTTTTAGTCATGTTGTGTGTACACAAGTGGCATGAGTTGATTTTGCTGGACTTCTTTTTGCATATGCATATCTAATTTTTTTAATGATGCCAAAAGGGAGAAGAAAATTAGGGGGGGGGGGGGTTCTAAGGAGGAAGG
>ML435472.1:106220-151435 GCA_005239525.1 Nicotiana knightiana
TTTTTTTTTTTTTTTTTTTTTTTTTCTTTTTTTCTTTTTTTCTAATCTTATATGAATAAAACACACTTAATCCAACATTAGGTATAGCTAACGGGCGGGACAAGCCGAATATGAGTAGGTAAAAACGAGTAATGTAAAAACAAATAAAATATCTGACCTGCTCATATTTAATACTGATAGAAAATGAGTTAATCAGTGGATAATATGGGTTAATACAGATTCATGGCTTCTTGAATATGGTCAATTTTGGGAGAATTTCTGGTCTCCCAAATTTGTGTCTTTATAAATGTAAAAGTTAAATTCATTGGTTATCCATTAAGTGTCTATTTTTTATTTGGATAATATGAATTTTCTCCTTTTTTAAGTAAAAATTTCATTATCCAATCCCTTTTTAGTGAATAATATAGATGAATAATTATTTTTTAAATCCATTTTGACACCATTATCCAGCACAGTACCAATCATTTGACTTTCTCATGGAAGATGGATCACATGATTTGTTCATATTATAGTTAGAGAGAAAATCTTATCTGCTGAGAGTATGACATTTTACAAAAAATGCTACCTATAAGGGGAACTGAGAAGAGAAAAGATAGTTTAAGATGGCTAGAGTTTTAATACTTTTCTAGTATTTGTTTAACGGTAGGAAAGTATTCGGAAGCCACAAGAGTTAAAATAGCCTTTTGTATGTAATAATAAGTATTATTATACAATCTTTAAAATAAAAAAATCTTTTAAAGTAAACTTCTACCTATAAACAAAACCAGATTAATCACCATATAATTTCATTCTGCCAGTTTTCATACCTTGGTGTGTGATATTAAATTGAATGGAGAAAGGAAAGAAAGGGGTTTATATGTTTGTACATAAAATTATTATAATGGATAAGCATCTTAATTATGCTTGAAATAAACAACATTCAGTAGTAATAAATTATTTCAGATAATTATTTTACATAAAAAGTGCTGGTTTCTCAATTATATTTTGAATAATGACTAAATTCTTAAGTTAAATAAAATCCATAAAACCTTGTGCATTTGAAGAGCCAAATCGCTACTTTAAGAAAAAGGTTACTAAAGACTTTATTCACAAAGAAAAATGTTGTTGTTCCATTACCCGTAGGCAAACTCTAAGTATTCATCAACTTAAACATGCTTCATGCAGATAAAATAAATCTAAGAAAGCAAGTAAAGAATCATTACAAAGCACATGTGTCACGATCACACATTCTCATATTAGGATGTCGTGATGATATCTAATCTCTAATATTAGGTACTAGGTAAGTCTAAAATATATTGAAAACTAACAGAAATAACAACTTTGATATCAAATTAAACTGTTAAACTATCATAATAAAACTTCAAACGGTACAACTGTCAACTATCTCCCAAAATCGGTGGAACTCATCAACTTTACAGAGAATGTACTAATAATCTCTAAATACAACTTTGTTTGAAATGAAGATAAATAGTAGTAAAGCAATAGAAGAAGGTGACTCCGAGACCTCCGAGCGTCGAGCAGGTATACTTTGAAGTCTCCGGAATAACTAGTCAATCACTAGCGTTCGACACGAGCAGATGTACCTGAATCTGCACAAAATGTGCAAAAGCATAGCATGAGTACACTATAATGGTACCCGATAAATATCAAGCCTAACCTCAATAGAGTAGTGATAAGGTCAGGTCAAGACACCTACTAGACAAAGGAACCTGAACAAAATATAGTATAATCTGATAATGAAAAGCAAAGAATTAAATGGCAACAAATCAGTATAATGATGTAAGGCCAACAACCGATATAATAGCAATAAAAAACAACAAGAATGAACATGTGATAAGAGCAATACATTATCAAATACAGTCAAATACAAGTAAGTCAAATGAAGGAATTACAATAATTGTTCCATCAACAAGGTCTTTCAACATAGAATGTATAATAAGAATCACGACCGAGGTACCACACCTCATTTTTTTCATATTTCACAAATCATAATCACAATCTTCCTTATATCACCGCGTAAGCCTTGTATTTATTTTTAAACGATTTTTTTGAAATAGCTACACGCGTTTTAAGCCTTTTATCTCACCGCGTTGCTTCAAGTAATTCTCTTACTAGAAACACACGTATAAATTTTACCTTATCTCACCACATGCGTTCCAATACCCGCCCCTATATGCGTATCAATATCACAACTCAATAATCAAATCGCACCACATGTGCCGACATGCTACAATGTTACCAAATCAACAATAACAATGTTACTATAACACGTAGCCCACAACTCAAGAATCTCCATAATAACAAAATGAATGAGAGACAACTCAACAAGGAAAGATATCTCGATAATCAACAACTTCAACCTCAATGTATTATTAGCTTCCACAACTACAACTTCAATAACTCACAAAGAAAGTATTCCCAAGAAATGACAACTTTCACTTCAACTGCACAACATAAGCTTAAAAATGAAAGAGTTAGCATGAAATAACAACTACGTCTAAATGCATGAGAATAACTCAACAAATGAAAAAAAATGGCCTGTAACAATAACTACAAGTGAATACATATAAGCGTAACATGACGATGGGAACTAGAACATGTGATGATGTTACGACCCCAATTTCCCTCTGTAGAATGTCGTGATGGCACCTAGTCTCTAAGATTAGGTAAACCTAACACTTACTGATTTAATAACATATTTTAATTAATTAACTATTAAGCATGAAACAGAAATTTTTATAATAAGCCAACAATCCAAGGTAGATACATAACATCCCAAAATCGGTAGTACAAGTCATAAGCTCTACTGAGTTCACTAGGAAATTTCTAAGTACAACTATTCCAGAATAGAAATAAGCTATACAAAACAACTTCAGAAGGTGACTCCGAGGACCACAAACACGATGGCAGGTATACCTTGAGTTTCCACAGCAATACCCGATCAACTAGCTAATGATCAACAAACTACGAAGTACCTGGATCTGCACAAAAATGTGCAGAAAGTGTAGCATGAGTACACAATGGCGGTATCCAGTAAGTATCAAAACTAACCTCGGTGGAGTAGTGACTAGGGACAGCCAAGACACCTACTAGTCTTCATAACTTGTACAAGTATGAATGTGAAACTAATAGGGAACAATATCAATATAAAGCTAAGCATGGTAAAAATAACAGAACAATACTTGCAATAAAAACTAGAAGCAACAATTAGCAACAAGGCACAACAGGTAATAACATCGTAGAGTAAGCTGCATACAATTTAAGTCCGGTGAAACCAAGTAAGGGAAACAAGTAACAACTCAATAAGAATAACTACTTTCCCACAAGATTTATTCAAGAATTTCCCCGAGGTACCAAACCTCATAATCACAAATCACGGGTCCCAATTCACGAACCCTAATCACTTGGCATCTTGTGCCCACATTGTAGATCACAACCGCACGGATAACTCACGTACTGCTCGGACAAGTCACGTGCCAATACATTAATACCTCATATCTGCACGGACAACTCAGGTGCTAAGGGAGAACCAATATCTCATCTCCGCATGGACAACCATATGCCAGCAATAACAATAACTCATAACCGCACGGACAACTCACATGCCAATTGTACAACTCTCACATAGAAGGAAAGTAAATGAGAATACATGTAAATGATCAATAAACAACAGGATTCATCTTTTTAAACTGATATGAGTGATTAATTACGTGTATTCTTGTGCAAGTGTTCTATCACAACTCGAGTTAACAAATAAGAGCAGAGACAACGAATGGCACATAGGAAACAACACAACAAAACGTAAAATGCATAACTCACACAAGGTAGGCACATCACTACAAAAATATCATTAATAACAATGCCCCCAGGCCATCACAAGTCATCATAAATCATCCCCATCATAGCCCCCCGTGTCTCGCCACGTGCGCAACAATTAAGTAAATGTCTGCCTTGTCTCGCCACACTCGCATAATAATATTCCTGCCTTGTCTTTCCACATGCGAAAACCCACATATATGTAGCCAGCCTTGTCATGGCGCATGAGAAAATATCAATAATAACAATAGCACGGACAATTCATGTGTGAACACCCCGACAATCCTCTCAATAGTATCACATGTACCAAAGACATAACAACACAATATAACAACTTCCACCACATGTGCCCATATGCCACAACATTTTCAAAATAAGTCCAATACCACAACCACAGATAGCCCTCAATTCAACAACAATGACTACAACAACAACAACAACAATAACACGGGAGTAGGAAAAGTAAATCAACACAAGAATTATAAAATCACAAAGAAACAGAAGAACGGGCTCACAATGATACAACAACAACAATAACACGGGAGTAGGAAAAGTAAATCAACACAAGAATTATAAAATCACAAAGAAACAGAAGAACGGGCTCACAATGATAGACATGACAAGTAAGAATGGTTTCAACAAGAATAACTCAACAATGAGAGAGATCGTATGTAAAAACAATGTCAAATAAGAGTAACTCAACAATAGGAGAGATAACATGTAATAATGATTCCCAATAAGAATGACTCAACGATAATAGAGATAACATGTAACAATGATTCCAATTAAGAACAACTCAACAATAAGAGAGATAACATGTTGCAATGGATTCAAATAAAGATAAGTCAACAATGGAAGAGATAACATTAACTTCAATTAAGGATAATTAACTATGAGTTCATATATGTGATTCATTTCAAAATCCTAGTCCGATTCGACTCCTAAAACTCAAATTCTTATTTTTCAAAAACTTGACAAAGTTTCACTTTGATTCACATGATTTTGAAATTAAAATCTAAGATATATTGATGGAATATGATTAGAAATAGATTAGAATCACTTACCCAAAGTTCGTAGATGAAAATTCCCTCTCCAAATCGCCTCCCACCGAGTCTAGGGTTCCAAAATATAAACATGAAACTAAAACTCCCGTACCTCAGCTTTTTGTCCAGTCGCAGGTGTCACAAATGCGACCTGGGGTTCGCAAATGCAAACCCCGCAAATGCGAAGTAATTATTGCAAAAGCAAAACTCTTCACATCCCTGATTCCATTCGCAAATGCGACGGCTGGTTCGAAAATGGAAACTTTGGACCTTCGCAAAAGTGATAAAGATGATCGCAAATGCGATCACTGCTAAACCTAGATCACATTCGCAAATGCAAACACATGTTCGCAAATGCGGACCAAGAAGATTAAGCCAAACATCACAAATGTGATCTCCCACCTCACATTTGCGAGTCCTACAACACTTGTTCACACCAACAACATTTAAACTCTCCCAAACACTTTGAAACGCATACGAAACTAACCCGAGTCCTCGAGGCTCCAAACCAAACACCAACACAAGTCTATAAACATAACACGAACTCGCTCACGCGATCAAATCATCCGAATAATATCCGAAATCATGAACCAGACCTCAAAACACATGAATTTAACATGAAACGCAAGAACTTTGAAAAACACAATTGCACGTCTGATTCCTATCAAATCAACTTGGTATGATGTCAAACATTGCGCACAAGTTACAAATGAAAAAAAAGACTTATTCCAAGTCTCGAAATGCAAATCTAAACACGATATCTATGAAGTCAACTTACGTCAAACTTATAAAAATTCTAAGCCCAAGTCCAAAATCACTCATCCGAATTCATTCCAAATAGTCCCAAGTCAACCTATGCACCTTCTTAATCGATTCTGGGCATACTCCCAAGTCCAAAATCACGATACGAACATATCAGAGCCATCAAAATATTTTTTACAAAAATCAAAATCTCGCTCAACATTTTCCACTTAAGCTTCTAAAGTGAGAATCACTCATCCGAATTCATTCCGAATAATCCCAAAATCAAATCCAAGCATGCACGCAAGTCATAATACACAATAGGAAGCTACTCAAGATCTCAAACCACTGAACGTAACCTTAAATCTCAAAATGACCGGTCGGGCCATTACAGATGACAACTTCAGTTAGGGCATATAAGGATAAAATTGCCAACTAAATATAGAACAAATAGTAATAACTTCAATTAAGTACTTAGAGGTAAACCAAGAGTCTAAATCGGTGAAATACCACATAAATGCCCGTGTGCACACTCGTCACCTCGTGTACACGTCTTCCACATAACTCAAATAGTACAATCAACCCTAATTTAAGGGGCAATTTCTCCACACAAAGTTAGGCAAGATACTTACCTCGACTAGGACAAATCAGCACTCAAAATAGCTTTTCCTTTAAAATTCGCCTCTGCACAACTCAAATCTAACAAAAAAATTGACTTAATATCATCAAACAATGCAGGAGAAATCAATTTTGATCAATAAAGCTAAGATCTTTACACAATTCGAGTCAAATGGTAGATCCTGACAACCCATAACCCCACGAGTCTATATATGTATTTTATTTTCAAATCTAAGTCCAATTCGGCTCTCCAATCTCAAATTTTTATTTTTCAAAATGTAGACAAAAATCCCTCAAATTTCTCTTTCATTCTCATAAATTTGATGTTAAATCCGATATATAATCATGTAATTAATTGGAAATTGATCAAAATACTTACCCAATGATTGTAGGTGAAAATCCCCTCTCTTAATCTCCTTCTACCGAGTCTAGGGTTCTAAAATAAGAGAAATGAGATCAAATCCCATCTTTCCAACCCTTTTGTCTAGTTGCAGATATCGCAATTGCGGCACCAGGTTCGCAATTGCAAACCCTCTCAATTCCGAACACCTAATAGTCTAAGGGGAAGTCATAATGCGACACTAGTTTCACAATTGCGAAGCCTACTCTCATCGCAAATGCGGCAAAAATGTCGCAAATGCGAACCTACCCATTCTAGCCTACTCTTCGCAAATGTGATACCTGAAGCCCCTCTACTATGATCGCAATTTTGATGCTGGTGTTCGCAATTGCGACACTTGAGACACCAGCACACCAACAACTTGGAATTGAGTTCAAACCATTCTGAAACACATCCGGAACTCACCTAAGCCCTCGGGGCTCCAAACTAAACATCCACGCAAGTCTAAGAATATCATACAAACTCGCTCGCGTGATCAAACTAGAACCACGAATCAGATATCAAAATACATGAATTTTAAAAGAAAACTCAAGAACCTCTAGAATTCCAACCTAGCGTCTGAATTCCATCAAACAAACTCCGAATGACACCAAATATTGCAAACAAGTTCGAAATAGCAAAACAGACATATTCCAAGTCCCAAAATCAAATTTCGAACTCAATAGCCATAAAGTCAACCTACGGTCAAACTTAGGAAAATTTCTAAACCTTAAATTGCCAACTTTTTGCAAAATAAGTAAAATCAATCTAGGGACCTCCGAATTTGATTCTCGACATACGACCAAGTCCAAAATCATGATATAAATCTATCAGAGCCATCAAAACACCGTTCTAGGGTGGTTTTCACAAAATTCAAACTTCGGTAAACATTTCCAGCTCAGGCTGCCAAACCAAGAGCCAAAGGGTCCAAATCAACCCAAAACCCTCTCGGAATGAAACTAACCAACCCCGCAAGTCATAAAACCATATATACCCATATTCGAAGCATCAAAAGTAAAAATAGGGCTCAAATACACAAAACGACCAGTTGGGTCGTTACATTCTCCCCCTCTTAAAACAAACATTCATCCTCGAACGTGAATAGAGACATACCTGAAGTGATGAAAGGTAAGGATAATGAATCCACATGTTGTAATCGGTCACATGCTTGACCGGATGACCCCTCCATTGAATATCCATTGAAGCAATGTTCTTTGACCTCAACTTTTGGACATGTCTGTCCAAGATGGCCACCGGCTTCTCAACATAAGTCAAATCCTTGTCCCATTGGACTGAGCTGATCTCTAATACATGTGATGGATCACCATAATACTTTTGGATCATGGAAACATGGAACACCGAGTGAACTGGCGATAAGCTGGGTGGTAATGCAAGTCTGTAGGCCACCTCGCCAACTCTCTTAAGGATCTCAAAAGGACCAATATACCTAGGACTCAACCTACCCTTATTCCCGAACCTCATCACACCCTTCATGGGAGAAACTCTGAGCAAGACCCTCTTTGCCACCATAAATGCTACATCACGAGCCTTCCGATCAACATAACTCTTCTGTGTAGACTATGTTGAAGAAGCCGATCCTGGACCAAATTGAATTTATCCAAGGCATCCTGAAATAGATTAGTGCCCAACAACCTAGCCTCTCCCGGATCAAATCAACCAACTGGAAAATGACACCGCCACCTATATAAGGCCTCATAAGGAGCCATCTGAATACTCTATTGATAGTTGTTGTTGTAGGTGAATTCTGCAAACGATTAAAATTGATCCCATGAATCCCCGAAATCTATAACATAGGCGCATAGCATATCCTCCAAGATCTTAATGGTGCGCTAGGACTGCCCGCCCATCTAGGGATGAAATGTCGTGCTCAACTCGACCTGTGTGCATATCTCACGATGCACAGCTCTCCATAAATGCGATATGAAGTGCGTACCTTGATCGGAGATAATGGACATCGACACACCATGAAGACAAACAATCTCACAGATATAGATCTGAGCCAACTGCTCTGAAGAGTAGGTAGTCACAACCGGAAAAAAGTGTTCCGACTTGGTCAGTCTATCCACAATAACACACACTGCGTCAAATTACTTCAAGGTCTGTGGGAGCCCAATAACGAAATATATGGTAATACGCTCCCACTTCGACTCGGTAATCTCAAGTATCTAAAGCAAACCACCCAGCCTTTGATGCTCGTACTTCACCTGTTGACAGTTCAAACACCGAGCCACATACTCTACTATATTTTTCTTCATTCTTCTCCACCAGTAGTGCTGCCTCAAATCCTGATAAATCTTGGCGGCACCTGCATGAATGGAATACCGCGAACTATGGGCCTTCTCAAGTATAAAAATCACGCAACTCATCCATATTGGGCACATGAATCCAGTCCTGCATCCTCAACACCCCATTATCTCCAATAGAAACCTCCTTGGCATTACCGTGTTGCACCATGTCCTTAAGGACAAGCAAATGGGGACCATTGTACGGACACGCTCTGATGTGCTTATACAAAGAAGACCAAGAAACCACGCAAGCCAGAACACGACTAGGCTCCAAAAAATCTAACTTCATGAACCGTTTGGCCGAAGCCTGAACATCCAATGCAAACAGTCGCTCTCCAATTGGAATATATGCAACGCTACCCATACTCTCGGCCATTCTACTCAAGGCATCGACCACCATATTGGACTTCCCCAGATGATACATAATGGTTATATCATAGTCTTTTAACTGTTCTAACAACTTCCGTTGCCTCAAGTTCAAATCATTTTGCTTAAACAAGTGTTGTAGACTCCGATGATCTGTAAATATCTAACAAGATACACCATAGAGATAGGGCCTCTAAATCTTCAATGCATGAACAACGAAAGCCAATTCTGAATCATGAACGGTGTAGTTCTTCTTATGGGCTTCAACTGACGCGAAGCGTAAGCAATCACCCTACCCTTTTGCATCAATACACATCTGATTCCAATTCGCAAGCATTATAATACACTGTATAAGAACCCTATTCTGAGGGAAAAACCAGAATTGGAGTTGTGGTCAAGTTAGTCTAGAGCTTCTGAAAACTCTCCTCACACTCGTCAGACAACCTAAATGGTGCACCCTTGTGACTCAATATTGTCAAGGGAGCTGCGATGGATGTGAAACCCTCCACGAAACGACGATAATAACCAGCCAAGCCTAGAAAACTACATATCTCTGTAGAAGAAGACAATATGGGCCTACTCTAAACTGCCTCCACCTTCTTCGGATCCACATTAATCCCCTCACTAGACTCCACAATGACCCAAAAACAATACCGAATCAAGCCAAAACTCACACTTGGAGAATTTTGCACATAATTTCTTCTCCCTCAAGGTTTGGAGCACGATCCTCAAGTGTTTCTCATGATCCTCCCGACTGCGAGAATACACCAAGATTTCGTTCAATGAACACGATGATGAAAGAATCAAGGTATTGATGGACACATTGTTCATCAGGTGCATAAATGTTGTTGGACATTGGTTAGGACAAATGACATAACTAGAAACTCATAGTGACCATAGCGGGTCCTAAAAGTAGTATTCGAAATATCTGAATCCCGAATCATCAGTTGATGATACCCTAGCGTCAAATAAATCTTCGAGAACATGCTAGCACCCTGAAGCTGATCAAATAAGTCATCAATGTGTGATATTGGGAACTTGTTCTTCACTGTAACCTTTTCCAACTGCCTATAATCAATACACATCCTTATAGAGTTGTCTTTCTTCTTCACAAATAGAACTGGAGTAACCCCAAGGAAAGACACTCGGTCGGATGAAATCCTTATCAAGAAACTAATGAAGTTATTCTAATTACTTCAACTACATTGGTTCCATATGATATGGTGGAGTAGAAATGGGCTTAGTGCCCGGCACCAGTTTAATACTAAAATCGATATCCCTATGAGGCAACATGCCCGGTAGGTCTGTTGGGAACACATCTAGGAAATCCCTCACTACTGGAACTAACTCAACATTATGAGTATCAACACTAAAAACCCTCACAAAGTATAGGTATGGGTCACACCCCTTCTCAACATTTAGAAATGACAAAACTCTGCTTGGAATATAATCCAATCTACCCCTCCACTCCAACCGCCACAAACCTGGCATAGTGAATATCACTATCTTGGCGTCATAATCCAGAATAATGTGATAGGGCGATATACAATCCATGCCCAAGATCACGTCAAATTCTACCATACTTAATAGCAACTGATCAATTTTGGTCTCATAACCACCAATAGTGACTAAACACGACTTATAAACACGGTCTACAACAATAGAATATCACACAGGCGTTGACACATATAAAAGAGCACTCAAGGAATCATGAGATATATCTAAATACAGAGAAAAGTAAGATGACACATATGAAAACCCGGATCAAATAAGGCTGATGCATCCATATGATAGACTGGAACAATACCTGTGATGACAGCATCTGATACAACCGCCTGCGTCATACCATGAAAAATATAGAAACAAGCTTGCCCTCCCCTTCTAGGGCGACCTTTACCCGCCTGACCTCCACCTCTAGTTGGCGACGTCAGTGGAGCGGCAACTGTTGCAGCAACTATGGCATATGAACCCTGTGGAATTTGTGGAGCCTGTGTAGTCTGTGGAGGTGCACCCCTCTTAAGTCTAGTACTGTCCCTCACCATATTTATGATATCACCACACTTGAAACAATCTCTCGATAGGCGTGGCTGCTGAAACTTACTCTGGCCTGGACGGCTGAATGCAGACCGTGCATGAGGTGTACTGGAAAATTGATGTGCATAATGGGCAACATGAGACCTCGGAATAGCCGGCGCACTACTAGTAGCTTAAAGTGATGAATGAAATGGGCGACTCACATAGCCTCTGCCATGACGAGCTACAACCGGAGCGCAGTCACCACTATATCCTCCAGAATCTCGAGGACTCTTGGCCTCCATGTGCTCCCTCTCCTGGCACCACATACCCTCCATTCTCCGGGCGATCTCTACAATCTGCTGAAATGGAGTATCCATCTCTAAATATCTAGCCATGATGAATCTAAGACCACAACTAAGCCCCTCGATGAATCTGCGGATGTCGCACCCCCTTTTTCCTCTCCTTTCAGATTAGTCAGGGCTTTTGATGTTATTGGGACAACTCATTTTCTTTTGGGAAAAGGGATGTGAACGACATGAAGAGTCGCCACCTAACGAATTAAGGTGCATTAGGGCACCTATTAAGGGTTATAATAACACTAATTGAATAACCAGATATTGGATAAGGGCTTGAAATTACTCCAAGGGGAAGGTGTTAGGCACCCCTCAAAGTCCACAACTGTGGTTCCCGGTCAAACAAACTTTGTGAATTTTAGCAAGGAGCAAATAAGCAGTCAAGTATACACATGGCAACAAGTAATGGTGGTGAAATAATTCGCAGTCTAAGCACACATATGTAGGGAATAGGGGATTCCTAAATTGTTAATCCTATAGGATCACATCAATTCAATGCCCGGTAGTCACTCCTCAGTGAGGGACTACACGTGGCATTAGCGCACCGGTCATCATATCCATATCTACCCTTTAACCTACCCCTTAGCGGTTATTAAGCGAGTTTATTTAGCGATCTCTAAGTATAGGTAGTTATAGACAGACCCCTAAGGTTTTAAAAGGATAAAATTCTAAGCGACAGGCAAGAACAAATAGGACTAATCAGATAAATGCAGGAAAGCTGTTATGAGGCCCAGATTTACCTCCACAAGTAATGCACATACTCAGCACGTCTCAAACACAAAGAAGAGGCAGTTTTATTAGATAGGATATCTAAGTGAATGTCAATGCACAAAAATATGCAGCTTTACTTTTATAAACTCAGGAGCAGGGGCCTAATCAGTTTGCCTACGGATTTTTAAGCATGTTCACCTTTAGACAGTTCAGAAGTTGTTTTACCTAAAAGCATGTTGTTCTAGGTGATACGAGAATGCAGAGATTGTTACTAGTTTTATTAAGAGCAAGACAATTAGATGTAACACTGTTTTTACCTTTTTCGTGAGTCAATAGTTAAACTAGGCGTGGTTAAGAAGATGCAACGAAATCCTAGAGCAGGATATCTAATATGCACATATAAATGCAGGCTGGTTAAGACATCATTTCAGGATACACAGAATTCCTAAAGGCATGATTTATAAAATGCACAAAGAGGATTACAGAATGATCGAAATATGATTTTTTGAATGCACAAGAGTAACAGTTTTATATTGATTTTATTACCCTAGGAGCAGGATTTTTATGTGGTAGTCATAAGCATAAATTAAGGACATGTTGTACGTTAAAGCAGAAAACATGAAAGCCTTGAAAACATGATATCTAATGCCTGTTTGGCATGGTTTGAATGAATATGTTGGTCCTAAGAATGGATTCTAATGCAGATAGAAATAATGCAAAGCCTAAGACATGTTTTCTACCCAATGATAGAATTACACAGCTACCCTCCCCATTTCACTAGCCATCCCCAATATCTGTTTACAATAATTATTACAAACAAATAGCTGAATGAATTACATAAATAAAAAAGAAAAAGTTAAACTATAGGAAGCCTGAAGTAGGCCCATATATACCAGGTGTTCATAGCCTCAACTGTCAAAGTTTCATAGCCTTTCTCATGTCCGGGTGTGTCAGAGTTCCCTAAAGACCTCAAGGATCCGGGGCAGTGCTCACACCCAGATTTCATAGCCCGAATTGAGTAAGTGCAGTGTGGAAGAGCCAGCCCCACTGCATAAGAGTTCAGAGGGATCTCACAGAAATCCCAAAGCAGTCAAACACTGGAGGGGCAGAACTTAAGGACCTAAGAGTAGAGTGAGAGTGCTTGACATGGTTTTGAAAATGCTTTGGTATAAAACAGTACTGAAAAGACTCAGTAGAAGTTTATAAAAGTATGAAGTGGTTTAGTAGTAAAATATTTTGAACAAGAGTAGGATAATTAAACAAATAGTAGATCAACTACAGAACATAACAGGTTCAACAACACTCAAACAACAGTCCTTCACACAGGGGTAAGGGGGTTGGGGACAGATACAACACCCAAGGTGAGCAAATAACAAGCATAAGCATAGAAGTCTCAAGGAATAGCAGAAGTGCTTAGGGACTTGTGGGATTGGGGATAACTAATGATGTAAACATAGTATAGGAGTATGAATTTCAGAACAAATAATAGAAGACATAGTGGTATCAAACAGAATTGAGCATATAATCAGAACAACTTAAGGTAACAATTGCACAATAAGTGCATACCAGAACTAGGCAACTCATAGACAAGCATTCAAAGACAGGGTGGAGTCATATGGAGACAGATTACACAGGAAGCAAACATGTTCATGAATAGGCTGATCCTAAAAAAGGGTTAGAACATAACTAGTATACTAAGTAAAACAAGTTAAACACATGTTGAGAAGCAAACAATAGACAGAAACAGATTAGTAAAATGATAAACTAAAGCAGTAGAAGAAACACATTTTTTTGGAACTTTAATTTAAAATTAGAACATAGTTGTAAGGAGAATAGACACAAAGTGAACAACAGGAAAGTGCAATAGTTAGCCGTAGCTTGCAGCCGGCTAATTCAGTAACAATAACAAGTAACAAAAGTAAGCAGAAGAGTTTTTGAGTGTATGAGAGAGTTGAGAACTAATGTGAGTTCGTGTGTGTAGAAGACTGTGTAATGAGAGTAGAAGAGAGCAATATATATAGTAGTTTGAAAGCTAGGTAAATAAGGTAAGAGTCACTCTGTTTAGTAATTATAGAACTCAGAATCAATTAGACTAAAATCAGTCCAAGTATTCCCTTAATTAAGGGAATCAGCTCAAACGGTAGAAAGATAGGTAACCCGTAAAGAAATCAAATGTAACAGATAAGGAAAGGTTTCAAACAGTACAAGTATAGAACAGTAATTGGGGCTAGGTTCAGAAAGTCCTAATTAATGAAACAACATTAAGAATCAGCAAAATAAGGTAGTCAACCACATAATAAGGCAAGAAAAATAATTTAGAAACCGGAAATTAGTAAAGTACATCATCATAGGAAACCAACAAATGGTATCAATCACAGGAAATCAGGGATTCAAATAGAAACTAGTACTGATTAGGGGAAATTACCGCCAATTTCTGTCAATAGACAAAATAAACATAATATAGACGGGAAGAAACAAATCATAAACCCTAATAAACATAATAGGGTAGAAATCAAAGAGACTCAGAACATATTCATGAGAAACAGGCATACACACAAATCAAACGAACAAATCAGCATAGACAGACTCAGAACCCAGAACTAAGCCAAGAAATTAGGGGTTTTAACACAGTTAATCAGGTTAAAGGGAAAACCTAAATAAACCGTTTAAATATAGTAAATATTATAGAATAACACTTAAAATCAAATGAAAAGTCCTTTAAAAAAAGGGTTAAGAAACCCTAGTTATGGTGATGAAGAGACATTTTGAAAAGATCAGAAAGTTTCTCATGGAAAATAGTGAAATAACTCAAAATACTCTTAGATCTGTTATAGATCTAACGATTAAAGATATAAAAATAGGGTTTCAGAGAAGAACAACCCAGAGATAGAGAGATTCCGGCTTAGAAACCATAGATCTAGCCGGAAAAATTGAAATATCTTACTCAAACAGGCCATGACAGCCTGAGAATGGTAAACATGGACCCAGGGGAGGAAAGTGAATAGCAACTAGTCCCTTGAGGACCTCGAGACAGCAAGAAATCGGGCATGGGAGGAGCCATAGAGGCTAGGGGTGGTAGAGAACCACCACTGTTACCGGCGAGCCAGCAGCCAGTGAGGGGAAGCTAGGGTTAGGGCAGAGGGGATTTGAGAGAGACAGGTGAAATGTGACGACGGGTGTGTGAGGAAAAATGAGGGTTTGGGGGGGGGGGTGTTAAGTTTATTAAGGCAAGAATAAATCCGGGTCGTTGATCAAAATTGATCAACGACCAAGATTTAACAGGTGTTGGGTCGGGTAGGATTTAGGTTTGGGCTTGGGTGTCTTTGGGCCAATGTAATAAGATGTTTGGGCTGGCTATCATTTAGGCTATAATTGAAATAGAAATAGGCCATTTGTTAAATACCCGAATTAAATTAGTCGAAATAATTTATAACATAATTGCTAATTAAAGAAGAATTCTATGCATGGAAATAATTAAAAAAATGATTATTTGGTATCTAAAAATATAAAGGAATAATTTTTGGTAGAAAAATAGAACAAAATTATATGCATGGGCTATAATTGCAAAGTTATTGCAATTATAGCCAAAATGTGCCAATTTGGCTATTTATGGCATAATTTGGTCTTAATAGGACCATAAATTGTAAATTAAATCAAGAAATGCTTTTGAAATCACTTGTGATGCAATTTTGTAATTATTTATTGAAAATGAAATGCTGGACAAATTTATAAAAATGCAAAAGAATTATGGAAAAACACCAATTGCTATTAATGCATGATTTTGAAGGTATATATGACATTTTAAAAATATTTTTGGGAAAAATTGGGTATCAACAACTGCCCCTCTTTACCCGGAAAAGATGAAAGAGTTGTCGGGTAAAGATATGATGGCCAATTTTGACCGAGCGAAATGGTTAGAGAATTTAAACCGCACCCTGGCTTCTCAGCTGCCTACATACCCCTGGTTTTACAGGAATCAGGCTGTATGTAGTTCCGGATTCATCGACGAAGTATACTGGTGAAGTCATTACAAGAACGGACGCAATATCTAGGGATGGGCGAATGAACGGTTCACAGGAGAGGTTAGGTTTGATACAATTGAGGAACTGGAGCGGGTTCGCTCCTGCTGGGATAGCCACTGCTCGTCGGGTTACCTGCAAATAAGAATACTACAAGCATATATTGTGCATAAATTTAAACATGATGCAGGTTCCCGCTGGACTATGAAAGTTGTCTTCGTACAGTTAGGGATGATGTCCTCAGACCATGATGTCCTGGGCCATGAATTGTTTGATGAGAGATTCGCATGCCATGAAATGATGTTCTCGGGATATGAAGATGGTTCCTCCGAACTATGACGCCTTTGAATAATGATATGCGAATTGAGAGAGATCCTCAGGCCATGACATGGTGTCTTCCGGCTATGAGGATGATGTCGTTAGACTATGACGCCTGTGGACAAGTTGGCGATATTTCAGCCCATGAGATACAATAATATGATGTTGATAAGACAAGGCTTAGTCTTGCGAAATGGAGGGCAGATCTTGGCTCGAAAGAGGAGCGAAGTAAATAATGCTTGAGAGACAGCGCTTAGTCTCGGTAAAGAAGTAAATTAGAGGCAGAGTTTAGCCTCATGCAAGTAGGGAGACAGAGCTTAGTCTCATGCAAATGAAGGCAGAGATTAGCCTTATGCAGATGAAGACGGAGATTAGCCTTATGCAGATGGAGACAGAGCTTAGTCTCATGTAGGGGAAGGCAGAGATTAGCCTTATGCCGGGTGGAGGTAGAGCTTAACCTCATGCAGATAGTAAGGCAGCAATGAGCCTCATGGAGATGGACGCAGAGCTTAGCCTCATGCAAAATGCGGGACAGAGCTTAGTCCCATGCAAGATGAAGGAGGAGCTTAGCCTTTTGCAGAAGAATAAATAGCAAATGATAGTAGAATTTCTGAGCTAGTAGCAGATTTCGACATTGCGATTGTTGTGAGAATTGTGACTATGGAGCATGTTTGTTCTTTGTGCTGATAGCAAATTTTGGAAATTGCAACTGTTTTGAGAATTTTGACTTTGAAGCGTGTTTATCCTTTGTTCCTGCATCCAAAGAAAAATCGGGAGTTCTTTGGATGAGGAAGGTCGGTTCGTATCCCCGCGGGATTTGCTTGACTCGTTCTGCTTGGTCTGATGATCCTATTCAAGTTATCGGGGTAACGTTTGCTAAACAGAGCTATTTTTGAAAGGAAGCATGCATGATTTTTCAAAGATATAGTATGAAACATATTTTAAGTATTTTAGATGAACCGGCGACCGTGACACGGTTCAAGACATTGCAACCTCTTATGCTACAGAATTTTGAGGGTCCTCCTAAAAATTCTGCCATAGTTAAATGGGTTGATGTTTCTCACTGTTGCGCATGCTGCAGTCGGCTGAACTTGCTTTGGAATTTTGAGGGTCCTCCTCAAAATTCTGCCCCAGTTTCCAATTGTGGAGGGGGAAATGAGATTTTTATTTAATTGTGACCGAACCCATAGGGCTGCCTACGTATCCCCTCTTAAACGGGAATCTGGTCGGGCGTAGTTCAGTTTACATCATTGAGAAGAGCATAAAGAATTACACATAGTAGCGCTTGACTGCATCAGAATTGATTAGTTTTGGCTAGACTTCTCCGTCCATTTCTGCAAGTATGAGAGCTCCTCCTGTCAGTACTCGATGAACCATATATGGAACTTGCCAGTTAGGAGAGATTTTGCCTTTGGCCTCATCTTGATGTGGAAAGATCTTCTTTAACACCAGTTGCCCCGGTGTGAACTATCTTGGCTTGACTCGTTTGTTGAAAGCTCTGACCATTCTGCTTTGATAAAGTTGTCCGTGACATATTGCATTCATCCTTTTCCCGTCTTTGAGGGCTAGCTACTCATAACGACTTCTTATCCATTTTGCGTCACTGAGCTAAACTTCTTGTATGATTCTTAAGGAAGGAATTTCCACTTCAGCAGGAATAACAACTTCCGTATCATAAACCAGCAAGTAAGGAGTTTCCCCAGTTGATGTGCGGACTATCGTGCGGTAGGCAAATGATAGCTTTTCGTGCCACTGTCTGTGTTTTTCTATCATCTTTCTTAATATCTTCTTGATGTTCTTGTTGGCGGCTTCTACAGCTCCATTCATCTGAGGTCTATAGGTTGTGGAATTCTTGTGCTCGATTTTGAAAGTCTCGCACATGGATTTCATCAGATCATTATTTAGATTGGAGCCGTTATCGGTGATGATTGATTCTGGAACTCCAAACCGACAAACAATATGGTCGCGGACAAAGTCTGCCACGACTTTTTCAGTCACTGCTTTGTAAGACGCTTCTTCTACCCATTTGGTGAAGTAATCAATAGCTACTAAGATGAACCTGTGTCCATTTGAGGCTGTAGGCTCGATCGGTCCAATGACGTCCATTCCTCAGGCGACGAATGGACAAGGCGAGCTTGTTGCATTGAGCTCATTTGGGGGTACCTTTATCATATCTGCATGTACCTGATATCGGTAGCATTTTCAGACATACTGGATACAGTCCGTTTCCATGGTCATCCAGAAGTAATCTGCTCTGAGTATCTTCTTGGCCAAGACAAAACCATTCATATGCGGGCCGCAAGTCCCGACATGTATCTCTCCAAGTAGTCTGGAGGCTTTATTTGCATCAACACATCTCAATAATCCCAAATCGGGAGTTCTCCTGTACAGGGTTCCTCCGCTGTGAAAGAAACTGTTGGACAATCTCTGAAGCGTGCATTTTTGAGTATGATTTGCAAGCTCTGGGTACTCTCCCTTTGACAAATATTCCTTGATATCATGGAACCATGGTTTTTCGTCTGCTTCTTCTTCAATATGGGCATAATATGCCAGCTGGCTATGGATCTTCACTGGAATAGGATTAATGAAGTTCTTATCTGGATGTTGTATCATGGATGATAGAGTGGCCAGTGCATCGGCAAACTCGTTCTGAATTCTGGGGACATGCCTAAATTCTGTCTTTGTGAACCTCTTTCTCAATTCCTGCACGTGGTGCAGATACGGCAGTATCTTGGAATTCTTGGTAGCCCATTCTCCTTGTACTTAGTGTATTAGTAGGTCTGAATCACCAATTACTAGCAGCTCTTGAATATTCATGTCAATTGTCGTGTTGAGCCCTAGGATGCAGGCTTCATACTCTTCCATATTGTTGGTGCAAGGGAATCTGAGTTTAGCAGATACCGGATAATGTTGGCCAATTTTCGACACCAAGACTGCTACAATACCGACTCCTTTGAAATTGGTTGCTCCGTCGAAGAACATTCTCCAATCGTCATAGGATTCAGAAATGTCTTCTCCTATGAATAATACTTCTTCATCGAGAAAATATGTTTTCAGAGGATCATATTCTCCTCCCACAGGGTTCTTGGCAAGATGATCTGCCAATGCTTGTCCCCTGACCGCTTTCTGAGTCACATACGTGATGTCGAATTCACTTAGCAGGATTTGCCACTTAGCCAGCTTGCTAGTGGGCATGGGCTTCTGAATGATGTACCTCAAGGGATGCACCCTTGATATGAGATATGTCGTGTAGGCATAGAAGTAGTGCCTCAGCTTCTGGGCTACCCAGGTTAGAGCACAGCAGGTACGCTCCAGTAGAGAATACCGTGCCTCGTATGGAGTAAACTTCTTGCTTAGATAATAGATAGCCTGTTCCTTTCTTCCTGTCTCGTCGTGCTGCCCCAGAACGCAGCCGAAAGCTACATCTAATACTGCAAGGGTAGAGTAGCAAGGGTCTTCCTGGCTCTGGCAGGACCACAATTGATGGCATTAACAAGTATTCCTTGATTCTGTCGAAGGCTTTCTGACAATCCTCGGTCCATTTAGTTGCAGCATCCTTCTTTAACATCTTGAAGATCGATTCACATATGACCATGGACTGGGCTATCAACCGGCTGATGTAGTTAAGGCGCCCGAGGAAACTCATCATATCTTTCTTTTTCTTTGGCGGTGGTAATTCTTGGATGGCTTTGATTTTTGACGGATCCAGTTCTATTCCTCAGCGGCTAACAATGAACCCAAGCATTTTTCCGGCAGGAACCCCGAATGCACACTTCGCGGGTTTAATTTCAGGTTGTATTTCCGAAACCTGTTGAAGAACCTCCTCAGACCTGCTATATGGTCGGTGGATTTCTTGGACTTGATAATGACGTCGTCCACATATACCTCTATCTCTATATGTATCATGTCATGAAAGATAGAGGTCATAGACCTCATATAAGTGGCCCCAGCATTCTTTAAGCCAAATGGCATCATCTTATAACAGTAGACTCCCCACGGCGTGATGAAAGCCATTTTCTCAGCATCTTCTTCGTCCATCCAAATCTGATGGTATCCGGCAAAACAATCCACGAACGACTGAAGTTCATGCTTTGCACAATTGTCAATCAGGATGTGTATGTTTGGAAGGGGGAAATCATCCTTTGGACTGGCCCGGTCGAGATCCCGATAGTCGACACAGACCCTAACTTATCCGTCTTTCTTGGGCACTGGCACGATGTTGGATAACCATGTTAGATATTCAACTCTCTGAGGACCTTGGCGTTGATTTGCTTGGTAGCTTCTTCTTTGATTTTCAGACTCATATCAGGCTTGAACTTTCTGAGCTTCTGTTTTACCAGCGGGCACATTGGATTGGTCGGCAACTTGTGGGCCACAATGGATATACTTAGACCAGTCATGTCGTCGTACGACCATGCAAATATGTCTTCATACTCTTTCAAGAATTGGGTGTATTCCTCTTTCTCTAATGGCGACAAATGGATGCTGATGCGAGTTTCTTTGACAATCTCTGAATCTCCCAGGTTGACTACCTCAGTTTCGTCCAGGTTGGGCTTAGGTCTGTTCTCGAAATCCTCAACTTCTCTGACAATTTCATCGGGTATGACATGATCTTCTTCCGAATCGCTGTCCTTTTGTTGCGTTGTCTCATTTCATGTCACCGTCATTGATTCATGAAGACAGGAAATAGTAATGATGTATAGATAAAAGTAATGAGAGAAAAATGATAATAAATAAATACTGATTTGTTGAAACGTAAAAGGAATTTTGATAATTTAAACAAACACTTTGGAACATCGGGATTTTATTGGAAAACAAAAAATGTGAAAAAGGAAATCATTAGCAAAAAATGAAATAAATAACGTTGTTCAGCCTTGCTACCCCAGGACTCGTCGAGGCCTGGATGGTCTGACGGTCCAATTCTTGAGGAATGATCCCTTGCTCACAGCTTGGATGGTATGGCCTTCCTCTTCCTCCTCCTCAACAATAACACAAAAGTCCATGTCTTCATCTTCCAGGAATAGATTATTCAAAGCTGCTAGAATTTCTTCTTCTTTTGACTCCCATATGATATCAGCTTGCTGGAAAATCTGCTACAAATGTGGTATAGGCTATTCCAATGGATAGTAGGGACCGTGCCATGGTGGCAACCAGTCTTCGTACTCCTGTCAAGTGTATTTGTATCCCAGCCCAAAAGTGGTGCCATGGTGCTTCAGCTGTATCGGTTTGGAAATCCCTTGAAGATTCTTACCGAGCCCTTTGCCAGGCTTGTACCCGCTCCAGTTCAATATGCTTTCGATCTTACTATCCCACCACTTATTCTTGTCTATTGCGTTGACCCACTCGATATGATGATAGGTTTCTTCACCCAGCCTTCTTCTACCTTCAACCATCGGGATGGTCTGGCGACTATAGATAGGGTTGCTTCCATCTCCGTGGATGATTACTTCCTGGGGGTTCCATTAAAATTTAACTTCCTGATGCAATATTGATGCCACTGCCCCAGCGGCATATATCCATAGCCGTCCCAATAACATTTTATATGACGTGGATACATCTATCAACTGAAATTCTACCTCGAACCATGTAGGTCCCATCTGTAGACAAAGACTGATTTCTCCAATGGTGGCCCTCTGAGAACCGTCGAAAGACTTCACATTCATGGACCCTTCTCTTATCTCGTACAATCCTTTGCCCAATCTTTTGAGGTTTTTCAATGGGAAAATGTTGAGGCTGGATCCTCCATCGATTAGACCCTGGTAATGAAATACTCCTCACATTGCACAGTAATGTGCAGTGCCTTATTGTGACTTAGCTCTTCAGGTGGTAGCTCGTCCTCGTGGAAAGTGATCTTGTGACTTTCCAGCACCTGTCCTACCATGTTGGCCATTTCTCCATTAGTGATGTTATTAGGCACATATGCTTCGTTCAACACTCTCATCAAAGCATTCCTGTGCGCTTCTGAGTTCTGTAGCAATGACATGATGGATATTTGGGCTGGAGTCTTGCTCAAATGATCTATGACTGAATATTCTTTGGCTTTCACCTTTCTCCAAAGATCATCTGGACCTATTTCAATAACGGGTGGCCTGTTGGAAGCATTTTTGCTAGACTCTGCCAAGTGTTCAGGTGTATACACCCTGCCGGTCCTGGTCATCCCTTGTGCGGCACCAGCTTCATGCATCTTAACCTTGCCTTTCCTTCTTGCTTCAGCCACGTAGTCCCAAGGTACGACATTGGTGTTGAAAAGCGGCGGGGTTGACACTGTCACCGTAATTGGTGCGGCTATCTTCACTTCAAATGGGACTGGTGTCGTGGCAGGTGGGATCACCTCAACCTCAAACGGCACAGGTGCATCCACAGGTGGTGCCACTTCAAACTTGAATGGGACTGACGTAACTACCTCAACATCTCCTGACATCTAAATCTGTACTATGATGGGATTAAGTGTGACCATTGGCTTCTTTGGGTCATCACCTCCTTTATTTAATCCAATCGACCCATCTGGGTCCCATTCTTCCTCTATCTCTATCATGTTGATGCCTCCACCCCTATGGTCTGGGAGAGGATTGTTGCGGACATTGGGAGTAGGTTCCTTTTCTTGGATGACCTTATTATCAATCAGAGACTGGATTTTATCCTTATGTGAATAGCATTCATCAATTGTATGCCCCTTCATGCCGGAATGGCATGCATAGGTTTTATTTGGGTTGACCCATTGGGATGGATTTTCAGGGGTTACTGCAGGGATAGGAGTAACATAACCATCAGCTTTTAATCTTTCGTACAACTGGTCAATAGGTTCAGCTATGGCAGTATATTTCTTGGGCGGCCTGCGGTCAAAATTGGGTCGAGGTCTTGGAAAATTTTGGCGAGTAGGGGCTGACTGGAAGTGAGAGGGTTGAGAGTTGTATGTATGATAAACAGTGTCTGGTTGGGAATATCTAGGAGACGTGGGTTGATAAGCAGGTGGGGGTGACGGTTGATAAGCAGGTGGAGGTGCTGGCTTATATGTAGATGGGGGTTCTTAGTATATGAGTGGGGAAGTTCGGTATACCAACGGGGATTTGTGCAACCATTACCGTCCCTATATCTTTCTTCTTGGATATACCACCGGACTGCAAGGCTTTGTTGGTTGCTTGTAGTGTTTCGAAATTAGTAACCATTCCGCTCTTAATCCCTTCTTCAATTCTTTCACCTAGCTTGATGATTTCAGAGAATTTGTGGTTTTCAACTACCATCAGCCTTTCATAATACTGCGGGTCCTGTGCCCGAACGAAGAATTTATTCATTTGTTCTTCATCTAGGGCAGTCCTGACCTTGGCTTCTTTAGATCTCCAGCAAATGGCATGCTCGCGAAAAGTTTCGGTGGGCTTCTTCTTGAGGTTCTGGATATAAAATACATCTGGAGCATTCTCCGTGTTGAACCTGAACCGATCCATGAAATCTGAGGCCATGCCTACCCAGTTGGACCATTTCTTAGGGTCTTGGCTGATGTACCAAGACAAAGCATCTCCAGTGAGGCTTCTCATGACCAATTTCATGCGAATCTTTTCGTCTCTTCCTACTCTAACCAATTTATCACAATAGGTTCTCAGATGGACCCGAGGATTACATGTACCATCGAACATCTCGAACTTAGGAGGTTTGTAACCCTCTGGTAGTTCAACATCAGGCTGTATATAGAGATCTTCATAGTTCTATCCCTCAACTCTTTTATCTCCTTCGACGCCCTAGACTTGGCTAGTCAATCTTAGGTTGTATGAGCATATCCTTCTCACTGGATTCAAGTGTGTAAGAAATAGGTTGGGTGGAGTGAGGTAGAGTCTCCACGTATATGGAGTTGTTATGATGGCCTGGCGCCTGAGCATAGAGGTGGTCATTAGTGGAGCTTTGTGGTTCAGGGATGATCAGTGAGGTGTTTCTCTGAGTGTGGCAAGTGTTGCATTGTGGTGGAATAGTTTGATTTTTCGGTGGAGTTTTACGGTGGTGAGTTGTGAGAGGGTTCTGTTTGTTTGGGGTATTCTGAGGAGGTATGGGGTTTTGGGTGTTCGGATGATTGACATCTGGAACACTAAGTGAGAAGGACAAATTCGCCAAGTTTCGCACATGTTCAAGCTCCCCTTGGAGTTTTAACAACCTTTGCTCGAGTTATGACATAGCATCATTCTGAACCTGAGTACCTTGATTGTCAGGATCTTTTGTTCGTTCAGTTGTCATTGTGTTTTCCTTTGTGATATTTCTCAAATATTCCATTTTGTCTTTGTCTTTGTCTTTGCCTTTAAGTAGACTAGGAGGAGGAGGAGGTGGAGGGCCCTTGGATCTTGTGTAATATGATGATGATTCCAGAATGCACGAACCAACCTTTGGGAGGGGAATAATCAAAAAGAAAGAAAGCAAAAACAAAAGTTATCCAAGTCAGTGAGGATCATGAGAAAGTATTGCAGTATTTAAACACACATTGCGGGAATATAAAAGTGTGTCCTAATTTGGCAGCCTCGTTGTGCCCGAGGTAGGCCTAGCGACAAGTTGATTTGGAGAACTTAGATGCCAATAATTGCCTCATTTCATTAATGTAAAAGTAGATAAATCAAAAACGACACTAAATCGGATAAGTCACTAATGGCACTTGGACTTATTACATTTGAAAAAGCAGGTAAATCTAATCTACTTAGTCCCAGAAGGACCTTCCCCAGGCTTGATCTTCTTTGCTCTGTCGATCGGGTTCCCTAGGTCGTGCATGCCAAACAGCAGGTATCTTTGTCACTTGGCGAAAGGTCTTCCCACCAATCCTGCAACAATGGTGGTATTCACTGGATCGTGCCGAACCTGGGGATTTCGTGCCTCATTTTCTGCAAAATAGATAAGGTTAGACCCTTTCCCCCTCCCGATTCAACTACTTATACATCAATGATTAGCATATTGGCACTTAGCTCTCCAAATTAATGCACAGATCGTGGTTGCATCCATTGGGATTATGGAAACCCCAGTGGACTTTTGGACAAGGCTTTTCCTAAAGGTTGTTATGTGGACAACATATTAACCCAGCTAGGTTTGACCATGATGCATGTACAGTTATAATCAGAGTAAGGTTACTATGGGGTTTTAGACTGGTACCTCAAGCGGACAATTTGAGGGGGAAAGGCACGGAACCGTCGACTGCACCACTGATCGACTAGTTTTACCGCAAATAAGCCTTTCCGAATTTAGGGGGTGATATAAAATAGGAAGACCGCAACCACTCATCAAGCGTTGCTATAGGATTTATGTAGGCACGAGTGGAATATGATGTTGAGCAAGATTATGCAACAATAAATAAGCAATAAAAGCATGTCGTCATGTATTTGCACGTTATGAAAGCGGTAAATACAACGGTTATGATTGAAAAGCAGTTACGAAGGAAAACAAAAAGAAACATGTAAGTTTCATTTAAAAGAATAAATACTTGGTAAAGTAAACAATTAATTGCACATAAAGGGAAAGGGAAAGGGGTGCAGGTTTTTTGCAAAATAAAGACAAATTCACAAAGCAGTTTGAAATGGTAAAAACCTAGAAATCCCCAGTAGTGTCGC
Organism: Nicotiana knightiana; assembly: GCA_005239525.1. Classification (NCBI taxonomy): domain Eukaryota; kingdom Viridiplantae; phylum Streptophyta; class Magnoliopsida; order Solanales; family Solanaceae; genus Nicotiana; species Nicotiana knightiana. Next base: position 132,479 of record ML435472.1, read on the forward strand.
CATGCTGTCGCGCCCCCTTTTTCCTCTCCTTTCGGATTAGTCAGGGTTTTTGAAATTATTGGGACAACTCATTTCCTTTTGGGAAAAAGGATGTGAAGTACTTGAAGAGTCGCCACCTAACGAATTAAGGTGCGTTAGGGCACCTATTAAGGGTTATAATAACACTAATTGAATAACCATAGATTGGGTAAGGGCTTGAAATTACTCCAAGGGGAAGGTGTTAGGCACCCCTCAAAGTCCACAACTGTGGTCCCCGACCAAACAAACTTTGTGAATTTTAGCAAGTAGCAAATAAGCAGTCAAGTATACACATGGCAACAAGTAATGGTTGTGAAAAGATTCGCAGTCTAAGCACACATATGTAGGGAATAGGGGAGTCCTAAGCTGTTAATACTATAGGATCACATCAATGCAATGCCCGATAATCACTCCTCAGTGGGGGGATATGCGTGGCATTAGCGCACCGGTCATCATATCCATATCTACCCTATATCCCACCCCTTATCGGTTATTAAGCGAGTTTGTTTAGCTATCTCTATGCATGTTGTTACCCGTCCCTTCTTAATGGTCCTGGAGGAATTTAGGACCTCTAAGTATAGGTAGTGTTAAACAGACCCATAAGGTTTTAAAAGGACAAAATTCTAAGCGACATGCAAGATTAAATAGGACTAATCAGATAAATGCAGGAAAGCAGTTATGAGGCCCGGATTTACCTCCACAAGTAATGCACATAATCAACACGTCTCAAACACAAACAAGAGGCGGTTTTATTAGCCAGGATCCTAAGACATGATAACTATGTGAATGTCAATGCACCGAAATATGCAGCTTTATTTTTATAAACTCAGGAGCAGGGGCCTAATCAGTTTGCCTACGGATTTTTAAGCCTGTTAATCTTTAGACAGTTCAGAAGTTGTTTTACCTAAAAGCATGTTGTTCTAGGTGATACGAGAATGCAGAGATTGTTACTAGTTTTATTAAGAGCAAGACAATTAGATGTAACACTGTTTTTACCTTTTTCGTGAGTCAATAGTTAAACTAGGCGTGGTTAAGAAGATGCAACGAAATCTTAGAGCAGGATATCTAATATGCACATATAAATGCAGGATGGTTAAGACATAATTTCAGGATACACAGAATTCCTAAAGGCATGATTTATAAAATGCACAAAGAGGATTACAGAATGATCGAAATATGATTTTTGAATGCACAAGAGTAACGGTTTTATATTGATTTTATTACCCTAGGAGCAGAATTTTTATGTGGTAGGCATAAGCATAAATTAAGGACATGTTGTACGTTAAAGCAGAAAACATGAAAGCCTTGAAGACATGATATCTAATGCATGTTTGGCATGGTTTGAATGACTATGTTGGTCCTAAGAATGGATTCTAATGCAGATAGAAATAATGCAAAGCCTAAGACATGCTTTCTACCCAATGATAGAATTACATAGCTACCCTCCCCATTTCATTAGCCATCCCCAATATCTGCTTACAATAATTATTACAAACCAGTTGTTGAATGAATTACATAAATAGATAGAAAAGAAGAAGTTAAACTATAGGGAGACTGAAGCAGGCCTATATATACCAGGTGTTCATAACCTCAACTGTCAAAGTTTCATAGCCTTTCTCATGTCCGGGTGTGTCATAGTTCCCTAAGGACCTCAAGGATCCCGGGAAGTGCTCACATCCAGATTTCATAGCCCGAACTGAGTAAGTGCAGTGTGGAAGAGCCAGCCCCAGTGCATCAGAGTTCAGAGGGATCTCACAGGAATTCCAAAGCAGTCACACACTGGAGGGGCAGAACATAAGGACCTAAGAGTAGAGTGAGAGTGCTTGACATGGTTTTGAAAATGCTTTGGTATAAAACAGTATTGAAAAGACTCAGTTGAAGTTTATAAAAGTATGAAGTGGTTTAGCAGTAAAATAGTTTGAACAAAAGTAGGGTAATTAAACAAACAGTAGATCAACTAGAGAACATAGCAGGTTCAGCAACACTCAAATAATAGCCCTTCACACAGGGGTAAGAGGGTTGGGGACAGATACAACACCCAAGTTGAGCACATAACAAGCATAAGCATAGAAGTGTCAAGGAATAGCAGACAATATGTCATAGGTTCCAGAATTGCTAACTGGGGACATGGTTGCATAGAATCAAAAGTGCTTAGGGACTTGTGGGATTGGGGATAACTAATGATGTAAACATAGTATAGGAGTATGAATTTCAGAACAAATAATAGAAGACATAGTGGTATCAAACAGAATTGAGCATATAATCATAACAACTTAAGGCAACAATTGCATAATAGGTGCATACCAGAACTAGGAAACTCATAGACAAGCATTCAAAGACAGGGTGGAGTCATATGGAGACAGATTACACAGGAAGCAAACATGTTCATAAATAGGCTGATCCTGTGAAGGGGTTAGAACATAACTAGTATATTAAGTAAAACATGTTAAACACATGTTGAGAAGCAAACAATAGACAGAAACAAATTAGTAAAATGATAAACTAAAGCAGTAGAAGAAACTCATTGATTTTGGAACTTGAATTTAAAATCAGAACATACCAGTAAGGAGAATAGACACAAAGTGAAGAACAGGAAAGTGCAATAGTTAGCCTTGGCTTGCAGCCGGCTAATTCAGTAACAATAGCAAGTAACAAAAGTAAGCAGAAGAGTTTTTGAGTGTAGAAGAGAGTTGTGAACTAATGTGAGTTCGTATGTGTAGAAGACTGTGTAATGAGAGTAGAAGAGAGCAATATATATAGTAGTTTGAAATATAGGTAAATAAGGTAAGAGTCAAACCGTTTAGTAATTATAGAACTCGGAATCAATTAGAGTAGTCCAAGTCTTCCCTTAATTAAGGGAATCAGCTCAAACAGTAGAAAGACAGGTAATCCGTAAAGAAATCATATGTAACAAATAAGGAAATGTTTCAAACAATTCTCATATGTAACGGATAAGGAAATGTTTCAAACAATTCAAGTATAGAACCAGTAATTAAGGCTAGGTTCAGAAAGTCCTAATTATGGAAACAACATTAAGAATCAGTAAATAATGTAGTCAACCACATAATAAGGCAAGAAAAATAATTTAGAAACTGGAAATTAGTAAAGTACATCATCACAGAAAACCAGTAAAGGGTATCAATCACAGAAAATCAGGGATTCAAATAGAAACTAGTACTGATTAGGGGAAATTACCGCCAATTTCTGTCAATAGACAAAATAAACATAATATAGGCGGGAAGAAACAAATCATAAACCCTAATAAGCATAATAGGGTAAAAATCACAGAGCCTCAGAACATATTCATGAGAAAGATGCATAAACACAAATCAAACGAACAAATCAGTAGACAGACTCAGAACCCAGAACTAAGCCAAGAAATTAGGGGTTTTAACGCTGTTAATCAGGTTAAAGGAAAAACCTAAATAAACCATTTAAACATAGTAAATATTATGGAATAACACTTAAAATCAGAGGAGAAGTCGTTTGAAAAGGGGTTAAGAAACCCTAGTTATGGAGATGAAGAGACGATTTGAAAAGATCAGAAAGTTTCTCATGGAAAACAGTGAAATAACTCAAAATACTCTTAGATCTGTTACAGATCTAATAAGGCAAGATATAAAAATAGGGTTTCAGAGAAGAACAACCCAGAGATAGAGAGATTCCGGCTTAGAAACCATAGATCTAGCTGGAAAAATAGAAAGATCTTACTCAGACAGGCCATGGCGGCCTGAGAATGGTAAGCACGGACCTAGGGGAGGGAAGTGAATAGCCACTGGTCCCTTGAGGACCTCGAGACAGCAAGAAATCGGGCATGGGAGGAGCCATAGAGGCTAGGGGTGGTAGAGAACCACTATTGTTTCCGTCGAGACAGCAGCCGGCGAGGGGAAGCTAGGGTTAGGGCAGAGGGCATTTGAGAGAGATGGGTGAAGTGTGACGTTGGGTGTGTAAGGAACAATGAGGGGTTTGGGGGGGCGTGGTAGTGGTGTTAAGGTAATTAAGGCAAGAATAAATCCGGGTCGTTGATCAAAATTGATCAACGACCAAGATTTAACAGGTGTTGGATCGGGTAGGATTTAGGTTTGGGCTTGGGTGTCTTTGGGCCAATGTAATAAGGTGTTTGGGCTGGCTATAATTTAGGCTATAATTGAAATATAAATAGGCTATTTGTTAAATACTTGAATTAAATTAGTCGAAATAATTTATAACATATTGCCGATTAAAAAAGAATTCTATGCATGGAAATAATTTTAAAAAAATGATTATTTGGTATTTAAAAAATATAAAGGATTAATTTCAGGTAGAAAAATATTACAAAATTATATGCATGGGCTATAATTGCAAAGTTATTGCAATTATAGCCAAAATGTGCCAATTTGGCTATTTATGGCATAATTTGGTCTTAATAGGACCATAAATTATAAATTAAATCAAGAAATGCTTTTGAAATAATTTGTGATGCAATTTTGTAATTATTTATTGAAAATGAAATTCTGGACAAATTTATAAAAATGCAGAAAAATTATGAAAAAACACCAAATTCTATTAATGCATGATTTTGAAGGTATATATATGCAATTTTAAAGTATTTTTGGGAAAATTTGGGTATTAACAGCGAACTCGCTCTCTAACTGTAGAAACCAAGGCAGGTGCATGTCGGGACAACTCGCTGAATCTGATGACATACTCTGATACTGACATAGTCCCTTGACGCAGCTGCTCGAACTCTATGCTCCAAGTGAGTGGGGCTACATCGGCTATCCTACCCTCCTCGTAAGCCTACCACGACCTATATACTGCTCCTGACAACTGAAATGCAGTAAAAGAAACTCCGCTCACCTCCACAATACCCATGGTACGGTGAATACAGTGGCACTTATACAGAAAACCCATCCTTAGTAACTGCGCCACTGAAAGTAGGAGGGTCATACTTCTTGAACCTCTCAAGTCTCCTATGCTCCTCTTCAGATGCCTTTGGCCTGACCTTAGACCAAACCAGAATAACGACTTGTGCTTGCATGACACCCATAACCTGATCAATGTGGACCCACTACTCTGGAGTATAGGTCGTGGGAGTCTGAGCTCCTCCCCTAGCCTAAGATGTACCTGGTGCAATGGGGATTAATCCCGCCTGAGCTAAAGTGCTGAACATGATCAAAAGCTATGTTAGGGTCTCTTGAAGTCCAAGAGTAACAACATACACCTTGGATGCCTGTCCCCAACCAGAGCTACTAGTGGCTCTTAAGTCGCTGCTCGGGCAGGTACTCTGGCTGCAACACGTGCCCCTCCTCGGCCTCTACCTCGTCTCTAGCCACTCGCGAAGGGCGCGGATGTCTGATCATTTGATCCAGCAGTGCGTGTCTTCACCATCTGTGAATAAACAGAAAAAGACTAGTATTTCGAAATCAACAAATTTGCACCATAAGGAATCAAAGAAATGAAATTTTCCAAATAGTTCTATAGCATCTCGAATATAAGTAAAGACGTCTCCAGACATATCTGCATGACTCTACCAAACTTGCTTATGACTCGTAATACATATATACCTAGATCTTTGTTACCAACTTGTCACGGTCCCAAATTTTCACCTTAGGATATTATGATGGCACTTAGTCGCTAAGATTAGGTAAGTCAACATACATTGAGAATTAACAGAAATAACAACTTAGATATCAAATTAAACTATTAAACTATCATAATAATGACCAAACGGTATTGATTCCTAAGCTCTATATGGAAAGTACTAATAGTCTCTAAATAGAACTCTGTTTGAAATGAAGATAGACAGTTGTAAAGCAATAGAAGAAGGTGACTCCAAGACCTGCGAGCATCGAGCAAGTATACCTTGAAGTCTAAAAAATAACTGGTCAATCACTAGCGTCCGACACGAGAAGATGTACCTGGATCTGCACAAAATGTATAGAACCGTAGCATGGGTACATCACAATGGTATCCAGTAAGTATGACGACTAACATCAGCAGAGTAGTGATGAGGTCCATGTCAAGAATTCTACTAAACAAAAAGAACCTGAAAAAAAATATAAAATAATATGATAATGGAAAGCAAAGAATTAAATGGCAACAAAATATTATAATGATGTAGGGCTTACAACGGATACAAAAATAAAGGACAACAAGAATGTGATAAGAACAACAGATAATAAAATGCAGTCAAATAAAAGTAAGTCAAATGAAGGAATAACAATAACCATTCATCAACAAGCTCTTTCAACATAGAATGTACAACAAAAATAACGATCGAGGCACCACACCTCATTTGATTTCACATTTCACAAGTCATAATTACAATCTTCCTTATATCACCGCGTGAGCCTTGCATTTATTTTAAAAATATTTTCCTAACATAGCTAGATGCATTATCTCACCGCATGCATTTCAATACCCACCCTTATACCACCGCATGCGTATCAATATTACAACATAATAATCAACCCGCACCGCATGTGCCCATATGCCATAACATTACCAAATCAACAATAATAATATTACCATAGCACATAGCCACAACTCAAACACAATGTGTACTAGAATCTCCATAATAACAAAATGAATGAGAAACAACACAAGAGAAGATATCTCGACAACCAACAACTTCAACGTCAATGTATTATTAGCTTTTACAACTACAACTTCAATAACTCGAAATATATGTATTCCCAAGAAATGGCAACTTTCACTTAAGTGCATAGCATAAGCTTAACAACGAAAGAGATAGCATAAAATAGCAACTACGTCTAAATGCATGAGAATAACTCAATAAATGGAAGAAATGGCATATAACAACAACTACAAGTGAATACATATAAGAGTAAAATGACGATGGGAACTAGAACATGTGATGACAACTTCAATTAGGGTCTGTAAGAATAAAATTGAAAACTAAAGATAGAACAAATAATAATAACTTTAATTAAGTACTTAGAGGTAACCTAAGAGTCTAAAACGGTCAAATACCATATATAAGCCCGTGTACACATTCGTCTCCTCGTGTACACTTCTTTCACATAACTCAAAAGTACAATCAACCTAAATCCTAAAGGGTGATTCCCCCACAAAAATTAGGCAATATACTTACCTCGACAGGCCAAATCTATACTCAAAAATAGCTCTTTCTTTAAAATACGCCTCCGCACATCTCAAATCTAACAAAAAATGACTTAATATCATTAAACAATGCAAGAGAAATCAATTTCGATCAATAAATCTAAGATATTTAAATAATTCCCCAAAAGTCAACATAAGTCAACCCCGGTTGGCCCTGTCAAAACCCAGGTCTTTCCAGCCCTTTAGTTCAATAGCAGATGTCACAATTGCGACAATAGGTTCACAATTGCGAAGGAAGTCTCGCAATTGCGGCGCCTGACATCCTAAGGGGAAGTCGCAAATGCGTCACTGGCTTCACCGCGAAGCCTGCTCCCTTCGCAAATGCGACAAAAATGTTGCAAATGCGAACCTACCCAGCCTAGCTTACTCTTCTCAAATGTGATACCTGACGCCCATGTACTATGATCGCAATTACGATGCTGGTGTTCACAATTGCGACATGTGAGACACCAGCACACCAGCAACCTGGAATTGAGTCCAAACCATTTCGAAACACGTCTGGAACTCACCCGAGCCTTCGGAGCTCCACACCAAATATTTACAAAAGTACAAAAACATCATACGAACTTGCTCACGCGATCATAACACCAAAATAAAAGCTAGAACCACGAATCGAACATCAAAACACATGAAATTCAAACGAAAACTCAAGAACCTCTAGAATTGCAACCAAGCGTCCGAATCCTATCAAACCAACTCGGAATGACACCAAATTTTGCAAACAAGTTCCAAATAGAAAAATGGACCTATCCAAATCCCAAAACCAAAATTCGGAGCTGATAGCCATAAATTCAATCTACGGTCAAACTTGGGAAAACTTCTAAACCTCAAATTGCCAACTTTCGGCAAAACAAGTCAAATCAACCTAGGGACCTCCGAATTCAATTCCGAACATACGCCCAAGTCCAAAATTACGGTACAAACCTATCAGAGCCATCAAAATACCATTTCGGGGTTGTTTAACAAAAGTCAAACTTAGGTTAATATTTCCAACTTATGCTTCTAAATCAAGAACCTAAGGATCCAAATCAACCCAAAATCCTCCTGGAACAAAACTAACCAACGCCGCAAGTGATAAAGCCACAAATATATATGTGTGAAGCATCAAAAGAGAAAACGGGGCTCAAATACACAAAAAAATTAGTCGGATGTTTATAACATAAAATCCCACCAAGTAGCCCCCAATTATTACTATATTCGGTTATTACATGCCAACTAAACAAATTTTACAACCCTAGAGCCTGGGAAATTAATTAAGCGGGCTTCAAATTCGGCAAAGTCCTCATGGACTCTTTTGAACTTTCCTAATCCCCTGTTACTCCAAACTCGGTCTGAAGACTTGAACTTTGGCCAAAACTATCAAGCCTAGGCCCCTGCAATCGAACACAAGCAACAAACGCACAAAGAAAGCAAACAACTTGGACTATTTTTCATAGAAACAATTTTGCTATTAGTTAAAGCATTATCTTCTAAACACATAATCTATAGGTGAATATGTCCAAGTTAAACCAAGTCAAGGAGAAATGCAACACTAGAAACTTCAGATCTGTAACAGAAGAATGAATGAATGACGTAGGTCCTAAAGACATGATATTTAGGTGATCGAATTGAGTTCAAACATCCCACTTGTAGTATTCAATAGCAAATAAGTTCTGTTAAACATAAAGTCATGATATCTAAATGATTAAAATCTTAATAACATGGCATATAGATGTTTAAGCATATAATAACAATAACAAAGCAAATAAATATCACTCTTGGATTTCAGGCACACTTATTCAATTGGACAGGTAGTATATTAGGCTATTTAATCCTGAATATGGTGTCTAAGTGGCGAAACATATGCATTGATTTGATCAGGGTAATTCTAAACATACAAGACAAGCAAACAACCTTAAGGTTCAAAAGGACAATTTTAACAACTCAATGTCGTCTTTCATTAACTTAGAAAATATACCTAATAGCATGATATATATGTGATATGTTCAAATATGGGCAAACAATAAACTGATTCCTAGTCTTAAAGATCAGTTGGTATTGCATTATATTAATGCAATCTTTTAGTCCTAAACATGATAATTCGATGAGCTGCTAATTCTCCAGGAAATCACAAAAGAGCTACAGGCAAACATGGATTCACACACTCACATATGGGTTCTTGGTTAGTGTCCGACGTGCATATTTTAATTCAAACATGATGGAGATTGTAGCACGCATGGAGATTGGAGACGTACCTGGACATTTAACTTGGCATGCTCTCAACAGAGTGGCGCATGGCACTTGGCATGGCCAAGAGTAGGGATGTAAATGGGGCAGGGTAGGGTAGGGCAGGGCAGACAAACTTTGACCCGCTAAGATTTTGACCCGCCCTGCCTGCCCCATTTAGTTTTATTTCATTTTTTTTTTTTTTTCATTTTGCGGTATGTTACTTAATTGTTTTTTTTTTTACTTTTTCAACTTTGATTGAAACATTTAAAATTGACATGTCAATAAGAGTTATTATGTATATTGGTTGAATCAAATATGATTTTTATTAATGTTATATAGTTTATCAATAAATTTCCCTATCATTAATGGTTCAATCCAAGTAAATGGTGAACTGTTTAATTCACTTTTGGGACTATTTATTTAAAATGTGAAAATCAAGTATTAAAATTCCTTCTTATTTGAATTAGGTGTTCTAAATAATTAATACCTCCGGCAATTGTATTTACAGAGAAGCCAAAAAATAATAGACCACTTTCTAGGTTCTCCCTAAGAAAATTCCAAATTTTATAACTTACATGTCCATCTCTTTCATGTTGTGCTCATATAGGATCTTGTGCTGATGAGGTATAATTTATTCTTTTTTTCCTATTCTTTATTATAGATCTAAAATGGGTTAATGATTAAAATTAATTAATTTATATAATTTGATTATCATTGAAATAAAAAATAGAGAAATTCTTTTTGTGAAAATTATGTCTGATTCTCTAGATATACAATAGTATGTTCATTACTCTTTAGCCAAACACTTTTACGTACAAAATATAAATACACATTCTAATAAATACTATAATTATATATAAATTATCTCAATATGCATAATTGTTATATTCTTTAATTAAACATCAAATTTTAAAAATACTTTCAAAATGACACTAAATTCATACTTGCACGTAAAACATTTTTAAAAAAAATTATTCCTATTTTATAAATATAGCAAAATGGGAATTCCATGTACCTTTTTTTATTGACGGTAAGTAAGTAAGTTGTTCTCCAAGTAAAGTTTTATATCTGTAAGAAGAGTATGTATTATTCAGTTTTTGAATTGGGCCTCAGACTACACAATGGCCCACTATTGGAACTAAAAGCCCACCTGCTACCTGCCCTGCCCTATTTTATTTTTTTTAAAATTAAGTTTTGCCCGGCCCCGTCCTGCCCTGCCCTATTTATTTCATACCCTACCCTGCCCTATTAAGTGTCTGTCCTGCCCGCCCTGCCCCAATGCCATTCCTAGCCAAGAGTATAAAACACACAAATAGGGTAAACGAGAAATAAAATAAACAGGAGGCTTAGTCTATTCTAACACTAACCAGCACGTAAAGGAATCGTAACATGTCGTTCAGGAAACTAACCAGTTGGAGAACAGAACAAAAATATAATAAGAATATTAGAAATCCAGTAACTTCAACAACAACAAATAAGCCAAATAATCTCTGAAGTATGCAGTAATACGCGCGAAAATTCAACCAGCAATAAGAAGAAGCCAAAACTCGAACTTGATACCTCCAGATTGTATCGAATGAATATAAAGACTAAAACTTTGTATCCAACAAATATAAAGACTAAAGCTCTGCCTCTATTTATACTCGGATGAATGGAGGAGAAGTGTGTGTGACCAGAAAATGATAATCTTTGGTTAAACTAATTAATCAGTTATTAAAGAGAGTTAATACTAGTTAAAGTTAATAAATTCAGATCTTTGATTGACAGTGTGAAAGGTGTGAGCAGTGATAAAACGGAATTACTGTGCTAGCTATAAATGTGTCAAACGTGATAATATGCAAAAAGTATCAAGTATTAAATAATATTAAATAAAAATAAATATAAATAAGGAGGAAGATTCACCCAATATTAAATAAGGTGAATAATTCCTTCCTCTGACAATGATGAATGACAAGAATACAAGAGAATATTGTGCACTTTCTCGAATCTGGTGGAAATGACAATAGATAATCCAAGACGAATCTCTTCAGAAAGTTGTTCTTTGTATTTATCTAGAGAGCTTACTTTTCGGAAGTTTTCTTATCATATAGAATCTTACATTCCTTTTGCGCATCTCTCTTAATATGGGATATTCTCAAATAACCCTAAAAAGTACAAACAGAGAGAATATTCAACAGAATATTCCCTCTGAGGATCTCAATACGAAACTAGTCGTTATTTCTATCTATGTTTCTCGTCCTCGACCGTGATGGACCACTCAACGGTTCGCCCTGTTGATCACTGGTCGATCTCGGTCAAACTAAGCCATTTGGTTTGCAAATCACTCTTAATAATCATCTCCACATTCCGCTTATCGAGGTTTTTTTTTGGCCGGCCTCAGTGAGCGGACTTTGTTAGCCATAGTTAGGAAATTCGGATGGGGAGGTCGAGTAGCGAGGATTGCGACGTTGGTTCAGAATGACATCACGGCCTCACGCATCATTATTACGCATCTTCCCGATGCATTACATCTCTTCCTGTGCCCCTGTCGTTTCGGTATCTGTGCATTTGACGGTTGAGTTTCTCGATCTGAGTGTCTGCGTTTTCTATAAATATGGGTAGGGAACCCTTTGAGCAAACTTTTATACTCTCTAGATTTTGAATTCTGTATCCTTTTCTCTCTTCTTCTTCCTGTGTTCTTGCTCCAGTTACCTCCATTTTCGCACTTTTTGGTTCGAGTGATCTTTGTCATTTCTGCCTCTTTTCGAGTTTATGTACTCAATATTTACAATCAACCAAAAAATTTTAACGTCTCTCATGCCTCTGGTGTGGCACCTGAACCAATGCCACTATCAATGTTGCTGCCATCGCTGAGGAAGATAGTTTTCCCACCCTAGAGGAAATCATTCCTTGTAATGATAAAGTCAGGTCAGACTTCTCGAAGTCAGTGGCCGAGGATCCTGAACCTGTAGATTCTGAAATGGACACAACCGACCATGCTAAATTCAGGGCTAAGTATAACATCCCGACACACATCGACTTGGTCCCAGCTGGCCGCGATATAGTACACATTCATCGTCCTGGCTACTGACCATTCTACGCATACCCGTTCCATGTGGGTTATTCTCTTCCACTTCTACCGTTGGCGGAGGAATTCTGCCTCTACTACGGCGTCTGCCCGACCCAGCTCTCTCTATATATTTACAAGCTTTTCCTTATACTGATAAAGTATGTGGAGTTGTCCAACCGCGGGATTTCCACCCATCATCTGATGCATCTCTTTGCGTCGACCTTTTATAGGGGCTCGATGCTACACCTCCGCCACCGAGGGACCAAGGGGTTGGTGGTGAAGATGGACGACAAGGCAAACCGTCGATTTTGGTTTAACTTCTTTTATATCAAGACCAAGCAAGTGGTGGCGAACCCGAGCATATTCCCTGAAATGTGGAACTTCGCCGGTAAGTATTTCTGCTAACTGATTATTTGTTTTGACTATGTCGCTGTCGACTTAACCAAACTGTTTTTCTTCTTCTTTTGTGGAGCCGAGAAGGAGCCTCCTAGTCTGGTCACCGACATCCATGACTAGGTGAGTCATATTTTTCCCCACACGGTGGGGATCCGTGAATGGTCGGTGTTCCGCAAGAAATTTGGACGTAAACCCCCTGCACCCGATAAGTCGTACATTTTGACCTTCTGTTGCTTCGATTTTTATGTCATCTCCTCTATTTCTCCCTTCTCCCTTGTAGCAAGGTTAGTGAACTTCTATTCTTGTCTTCAGTTCGAAAGACTTCAAAGAAAGTGAAGGCTCCTACCCCTATTTTCCGTCAGTTGGGTGCCTCTACGAGGTCATTGTTTGCTGCGACCGCAGGCGAGCTGGTACAGACTGATGCTCCCTCCCATACCTTGGTCGTGCATAGACCTAGCTGGCGAGCAGCGATCCCATTGGTGGAGACTCCGACTTCTCCTATATTTCACTTAGTGGATAAGTCGTCACCGAGCAAGGAGGAAGCAACTCCATTAAAAAGGCGTAGAATAGAAGTTGGCGGCGAGACAGTAGGAACCGAAGAGTCAACAATGGGTGATCCCAAGATGGTCAGGGTTGTATCCGAGGGTGATGTATCTTTGGACATTGAGACTTTCCCCCCTTCAAAATATGTAGAAATTTCTCCCTTGCCCGAGGTCGTCATGGAAGGAGGAGGGCGATCAGAGGCAGCGGAGGTCGTTCCGACGAATGATCTATCACCATCGGGGCAAGCCGATGTCCCTTCCTCTGCCTAGGAGAGGAGGAAAAGTTTCTCCATGGATGGATATGAGTCCGGCTCCGACGTCGACCCCGAAAAGGTTCAGATGTTCAATTAGGGTTCACTCGATTAAAAGTGAGGAGAGAGGGGACTACTAATAACATAATCATTCACCTCGACCATGATTTATTGAAGAATACGGATAACATGATCCCTTCTTTGGGTCCCCTCTTCTCCAGCACCGAGGAAAGGACCTTATAGATGTTCGATGATGTTTCTCTTTCGTTGGGAATATCCGGAATGGCTTTGCGGGTAAGTTTTTGGTTTTTCGATTTCTCGTGCCTTAAGTTCTTTTTCTTTTCTTCTTGTTGTTCGTTTTTACAGACTTATTTCTTCTGCTTTTTCCCTGTTCATCAGACCCTTATTTTGGATATTGAGTGCACCTCCTGAGAAGAGAAGATGAGGGCTATTATCAAGAGGATGGAGTCAAAGTATCGTGAATACCGTGCCAAGTATTGCGAGATATGCCTGTGATTCAGTGTGGATGGTAACTTCCAGTCTGTCAGGGACGATCTAATGTAGAAGGAAGATGATCTCATGAGGGTCATTGGAAAATGTTGCGAGATCGAGGGGGCGCTTGGAGTCAAGGAGGATGATCTTGAGGTGACCAGGGGGGTTGCAGCTGAATGTGTCGAACTTCAGGCTCAAGTGGCATTCCCGCTGGCTGAACATGAGCAGAGTTCGACCCGAGCCAATGATTTGAGTGATGAGTTGATTGAAAAGATAGTAGAGTTGGGTAAGGCTGAGGAAGCCAGGATAGCGGTTTGGCAAGGGTGGCGGCGTTAGAGGAGGTCATTCGCGTCCTTCGATCAGAACGAGCGAGTGAAGCGAAGGCGGCTGCTCTTAGGGAGGCAAGGCTTGATGAGGGCATTGGCGGGCTTGAGGGAGAGGTTTCAAACTTAAATGATCAGGTTACCGCTCTTGAGGCCTAAAGGGTGCAACTATTGGCTCGACCATCTTCCTCTCACACTTCTGCTTATTCCGACATTGCGCGAGATTCGTATGAGAAGTAGATCTATGTCGAGGCCCAGCTAGACGTATTTAGGGACTTGATGGCGGTAAGGAGAGTTACTGAGGTTGAGTTCGAGGGTGCTCGTGCCAAGGTGCGCACAACTCGAGTCACCTGTTGTTACGATCCCGCCACGCCGGGGGCAGACAATGGTGAGGATGAATTGGACAAGATCGAGCAGGGTGCTTGGTACGACGACGAGCACTTGGAGGGAGAAGATGACGATGGGGACGATGGTGGGGATGATGCTGAGTAATACTTGTAATCTGTTTTTATTTTGGTGGGCGTCTGTTCGGCCCTTGTAAGATACCTTTTGAATTGGAATGTTATTTTTGTTGTACGTTTCAGAGTCTTCTGTTTTTTATTTGAATATTTTCTTCAAGTGATTGCCTTGATTAAAAGAACTATGTTAGTAGGCACTAGCTCGAACATGGTCGAGTGTATCTTTGATTGAATTCGAGTAAAGTCAAATGTCGCCATAATTAACTCGAACGAGGTCGAATGTGAGTTGATTCGAGTGAGGTTGATTGTTACTCTTAATTAATTCGAACGAGGTCGAATGTGAGTTAATTCGAGCGAGGTAGAATGTGAGTTAATTCAAGCGAGGTTGAATGTTAATCTTAATTAATTCGAACGAGGTCGAATTTGAGTTAATTCGAGCGAGGTCGAATGTTACTCTTAATTAATTCGAACGAGGTCGAATGTGAGTTAATTCGATCGAGGTCGAATGTTACTCCTAATTAATTCATACGAGGTTGAATGCGAGTTGATTCGAGTGAGCTCGAATGTTACTCTTAATTTATTTGAATGCGAGTTGATTCGAGAAAATTAATTCAGACGAGGTCGAATGTGAGTTAATTTGAGTGAGGTCGAATGTTACTCTTAATTATTTCGAACGAGGTCGAATGCGAGTTGATTCGAGCGAGGTTGAATGCTACTCTCTATTAATTCGAATAAGGTCGAATGCGAGTTGATTCGAGTGAGGTCGAATGTTACTATTAATTAATTCGAACGAGGTCGAATGTGAGTGTCTTAATTGGTGCAGTGTTAAACTTGGTGGATAAGTTTACATGTTTTTCGAGCTGGTATTCCAGTCCCAATCTATCTAGTCCCTTCATTGGTCGACCTGGAGAAGTATTTGAGGGGTTGAGCAATGAACTTGTGTTTTCTCCTGCTCGTGCTTTACTTCAAAATTCCCTCGTTGTCGCCTCGTTCAAAACCTCCCCGAGAAAACCCGATCAAAACTCAGGTGAGGGAAAAAAAGTACAGCTCGGATAACATCTTTCCTTAGAAGTTGAAGTACTTGAGATGCGCGATGTTCCAGTTGTTTGGTAGTAGTTTTCCTTCCATCGTTTCCAGTTGGAACGACCCTTTGCTTGCTGCCGCCGTAATTTTGTAGGAGCCGTCCCAATTAGTTCCTAGCTTTCCTTCCCGTGGATCCTTTCTTTGATTACGTAGTCCACGAGTTTGAGTGACAATCCTTATGTAAGCCATGTCTCTTTGTTCTTCGGCCTCATCGAGGTCTTGCCTCCTGCTTTTGTCATTTCTCGGCCCGCTCTCATGTGAGTACCTTAGACTTGGTTCTCCGACCTCGACCGGTATTACTGCATCAGTCTCATAGACTAGTGAGTAAGGTGTTTCTCCTGTGCTTGTTTTTGGCATTGTGCGGTATGCCCATAGCACTTCCGGTTGCAACACCGGCCATAGTCCCTTGGCGTTCTCAAGCTTTTTCTTCAAGATATTCAATATTGATATGTTGGAGGATTCCGCTTGCCATTGCCCACGGGATAGTTCGGCATGAGGAGTATTCTCTTGATGTGCCATTTCTCGAAGAACTCATCGATCTTATTTCTAGTAAACGGAGGCCCGTTGTCACAATTGATGTATTTGGGGAGACCAAAGCGGCACATGATATTCCTCCATATGAAGGCGATCACTTCTTGTTCGCGTATTTGGGTGAATGCACCTGCTTCCATCCACTTGGAAAAATAGTCAGTTAAAACTAAAAGAAATCGTAAATTACCTCATCCTGCTGAGAGGGATCCGACGATGTCCATTCCCCATTTGATGAAAGGCCAAGGCGAGGTGACTGAGTGGAGGTGCTCACCCGCTCGGTGAATCATAGGGGCGTATCTTTTGCACTGTTCGCATTTTTACAAAGACGGCAGCCTCGATTTTCATTGTGGGCCAGTAGTAACCTGCTCGTATGAGGCATCTAACTAGGGCCTGATTGTCGGTATGAACTCCGCAGTGACTTCATGGACTTCGTCTAGAACGCGCCGTGTCTTGTTTGGGCCTAAGCATTTTGCTAAGGGTCCGCCATACGTTCTTTTGTACTGGTCGTTGTTTATAATGTTGTACCTGGACACCTGCATTCGAAGCTTTTTGGCTTTATTTTTATCATCTGGAAGTACTCCGTCCTGCAAATATGTGATAATATGGTTGCGCCATTCGCAAGTTAGGTTTATAGTTCGTACCTAGATTTGATCAATTGATGAGTGGAAGAGAGTGACCACGTTCCCTTTGCTGGTTATGCTTTTCGTGGCTACTGCTAGTTTGGCAAGGCCATCTGCTTCAACATTTCCCGCTCGTGGGATTTGGTCGAGCTGGCACTCATCGAACTCGGGCAACAGCTTGCAGATCTCGGCCTGATATTTTTGTAATCTTTGTTCTTTTATTTGGAAAGTCCCTGCGACTTGATTGACGACGAGCCCAGAGTCGCAGCGTAGGATAACTCGCTTCGCTCCGTACTTGAGATCTAACTTCAGTCATGTAATCATGGCCTTATACCCGACCTCATTGTTAGTCATATCATGGAATCTTACGGACTGATGAATTATTTCACCTGTTGGGACATCGAGCACGAGTCCCAGTCCGAATCCTGACACGTTATAGGCACCATCGGTATACAAAACCCATAGGTCATGCATTTTGGGGGAAGTACGGACGACTTTCTTTTCGACTTCGGGCATTATTTTTGTGCTGAAATCAGCGAGTACCTGTGACTTTATCACCGTTCGTGGCTGATCAGTTATATCATGCTCGCTCAATTTGATGTCCCATTTTGAAATCTTCCCGACAACTCAGGTTTGTGCAGAATACTCCTTAGAGGAAAGGTCGTGACGACTGAGATGGGGTGGCACTGAAAGTAGCATCTAAGCTTTCGTAAAGCTACGACCAAAGCCAGTGCTAGTTTTTCGAGGTGTGGGTACCTCGTCTCGGCGTCAACCAAGTTCTTGCTAATGTAATTGATGGGAGATTGCATACCTTTGTTTTCTGGACCAAGATCGTGCTTACCGCGACATTGGACACAGCCAGGTAAATGAGGAGACGTTCTCTAAGTTCCGCCTTATCAAGTAGTGGGGGTGAAGATAGGTACGCCTTTTGTTCATTCAAGATGTCGATGCACTCGGAGTTCCATTGGAGTCCATTATCTTTCTTGGGTACGCCAAAAAATTTATGGCACCCTTCGGAGGTCCGTGAGATGAATCTCGACAGGGCGGCTATACGGTCAGTCAGTTTCTGTACCTGCTTTTTACTGATTAAGTTCTCTGGTATTCCTTATATAGCTTTGATTTGGTCAGGGTTGACCTCAATGCCTCATTTTGATACTAAGAAGCCGAGGAACTTTCCCGAGGTTACACCGAAGGCGCACTTTTCGGGGTTGAATTTCATACCATATTGTCTGAGTATGTCGAAGGCCTCTTTCAATTGGTCGATGTGATCTTCTATCCTTTTTGACTTGACCAACATGTCTTCGATGTAGACTTCTATGGTTTTGCCGAGCTGGTCTTTGAACATTTTTGTCACCAACCTCTGATACATCGCTCCTGTGTTTTTCAATTCGAACGACATCACCCTATAGCAGTACGTCCCCTGGTGGGTGATGAAAGTGATCTTTTCCTGGTCTTCCTCCTCCATGAGGATCTAGTTGCAGCCCGAGTAAGCGTCTAAGAATCTTAGTAGCGTGAATGAGCTGGTCAATATGGGGCAGTAGGAATGAGTCTTTCGGGCATGCTTTGTTCAGATCCGTGAATTCCATGCATATCCACCATTTCCCATTCTTCTTTTTTACCATGACCACGTTGGCGACCCATTGGGGTATTTTGATTCTCTGATAGATCTATTTTCCAACAATTTTTTGACCTCCTCGCGGACAGCGTCATTTATTACGAAATTGAATTTTTATGTAACTTTCCGTACTGGGGGTAAAATGGGTCGATGTTCAATTTATGTGTCACTATCTCTTTCGGGATGCCTGATGTGTGGCTAGAATTCGTGATTTTAAGCATTATATACCTCGCATTTTATGTGCTT